>VZSZ01006161.1:31204-96998 GCA_013398815.1 Ibidorhyncha struthersii | reverse complement strand
GGTAAATCCATCCAATCTGTCCTCCCACTTGAAAGTAGGAATCCAAAGGGGATAGGAATAGCAAGCCTTTACTACAAGATATGTTCAGTTTGCAGTGAAAGTACTTCCCAAAAGGAGATATAGATTTCAGTGCCCTACTACTACTAGCATATATCCTAATTTTAAACTTTATATATTTCTGTACACTCAAAAAGCTGAAGACTGATTTTCTGTATTTAGTACTGTACTGCAAAAAGTGCAGGAGTATAACTATGTAGTATACAAATAAAATGTGAGTCAATGGTCTTCTTTTTTATTATTACTATTTTACCTCTATGAGAAAAATATCTATAGACATTCTATGCCACTATATCATTCCTGAGAATATTAACGTACCTCTTTGTTAAACTGTAGTTTTCACAGCACATTCATCTCAGTATTTTCGCAAGTATGTTTTAAGCTTGCGATGCCATTTTCCGAAACATCCAGACAGGAGATGTAAAACACTCTAGTATATCTGGTTATTGCGACCAGCTGCTCTGTGTGGGAAACGTAGAATTTTATTTAATACTTCCTCAGAGATGGCAAACAGATGGTTTAATGCACTCTTGAAATGTTTGTGCTTGAGATCCTATTATTTTTGTTCAGTTAACAACCTATTACTACCTTCACTATAAAATGATGTAGCATTCCTGATCTTAAGGCCATAGACTGTTTCAGGCTAACATATAAACATTGTTATACAGCTTGTTTAAGATTCCACTTTTGTTTAAGATTTCCTCTTTTCTTGCCCAGTGCCTCTTTCTTACATCACAGTCTGTTTAAGTTTTCTTGTTTGACTGTATGTTAAGCAGTTATAATTGCTGATATTTTTGTCTTAATTCTTTTGGATGGTGCTTTCATTAACAGCAATTTGATAACTAACCATTTTATCAAACTGCCCCTGAACGTAGTTCTTGACAGAGCTCAAGACTTTCCTTGAGCATTTTGTGTGGCGTCTTCTATGGTATTTCCCCTTCAGTGTGAGTTTGGTCTTACAGCTGAAGCATGGGTCTGATGCTTGCTTTCCATTCACTGCTTTACTGAGAGTTCTGATAAGCAAGTCCTGGTGAGTGGTCTGTCACCTGCATTGTTCGCAGGATTGAGCCGGTGACATCCAAGCAGCTGAGCGAACTATCATCCCGTGTGACACATGCTAGTATAGCAAGCGTTGGTGACATAGGCAATGGTACGTAAGAGTTTGTATCAGGGAGACATGAACGGCTTTGAGTGCAGCAGCTTCTTTGAAAAAATGGTTTTAATAGTAACCAAAAGTTTCTGGTCTTATAAAGTCAATAACAACATATTTCTGAGTAAGTTTTAATTTTCTTTGCAAAAACATAAGGAAATTTCCTCATCCTATAGTTTTTTCCTTTATAAAGCCACCTTATTGGTTCTATGAAGTTTCATTTAGATGAGAATTTTTGTGTTTCTTTTCATGTAATACAACAGTATATGCATAGGTGCATAGAATTAAAAAGTCAGAATTATATTTCTAACATTATTAATATAATTATTTATATGCCAAGACTACACAAACAACAAAGTTCATAGGCTATGTTTGATTATTTTTAAGACTTCTTGCTCAATGGAGCAAACACCTTTTTATTTCAGTCATGACTCTTCAGTAAGGTTACATTTAATATGACCTGTGGCAACAAGGTTTTTATCAAGCATTGTGTACCTTTGGGACTCAAGTAACTCCAGGCAGTTTCTCTATCCTTAACACCACCCTCACATTTCAGCAGAATTTAGGTTAATCAAAGAGGATCAATGAAGCATGATCTTGATAAAGAAATGGTGCAGTTTGTACATTAGGATGTGAAAGGTTTGAGTGGCATTAGGCCCACCATCTTGTATCACAGCATAGCGATCTAAGTAAGGGAATGATAGTGAAGGATGCAGATCATGAACCAAGCTGTTACGGAGGCATGTGGTCTGCCTTCCTCACTGTTGGAGGTTTTGATGAAGTGAAACTTGGTTTTAGAGGAGCACTGCAATAAACAGTGAATGAACCCAAGTTATATCAAGCTATCAGGCTGGAACATTTTTCTTTTTTTTTTTGTTGTTTTTGGCTCACTTAATTGACCTGAAAAGTTAGAAACGAAAGATACCCTGTTCAAAGTAAGTTTTTCAGAGAATCAAAACAGGGACCTGGACATATCCTCTTCTCCACTTCCCTGCCCCAAGACAAGATCAGGTGTTCTAAATAATTCTTGACATATTTTTGCCAGTCTCTTCTTAAAACCTTCTAGTGCTGGAGACAGAATTTTCCTAGGCAGTCTATTCTAGTGCCCAACTGTCCTTCCAGACAAAACAAAATTTTTCTCTCTAAGTTCTAACACAGATATATTTTGTGTGTTCAAGTCTTTTCCTCCCAAATTTACCCCACTGGGTGTATAGGTGTATATACAGCAATCATATTCCTGCACAGTCCCTTTTTTGCTGTCTGAGAAAGCAGGCTTTTAGTTTTGTAGTCTGCATTCACTTTCTTGGTTTTTAGTAAATTTAAGTGATTGAACTGTAGAAAATATTACAGATGATATATTACTAATGCATTGCACTCACTACTAAAAATACCATGCCTGATATGTCATCTATTCATTATTTTCTTGGCTGCAGATGAATCACATTAGTTATAAATAATATATATAATATTAACTAATATACTTATAAATTTATCTTCTGTTGTTCCTAAATTAAGATTTCCTGGGTTTAACACAATTTTCTTTCATAGTTGGCTTTTTCTGCTGTTAAAATTATTCTCATTTATACAATCAATCCTCAATACAGTCGTACCATTTTCCCTTTTTTATATTCTGGTATCATTCTGCAGAGACAATGTTTCCTTTAAATTTGTGACAGCAGCAAATGTAGTAATAGAATGTTGTTTTTAGTGTTGTGATCATTAAGAATTGTTTACAATTTTTTCCAAGTCTTATATTTATTTTAGGAATTCTACTAGCAACCTCTCTCCAGTCTTATCTTTCCCTTTTTCATTTCTTCATTAATTTTATACATTATAATTCTTATGTAAATCTTAAAGCTTTCTATTCTAAAATTCAGTACTGAATAAAATGGTTTAGTAAAGTCTAGATAGGACTACTGGTATTACTTTGTTTAGGAAATCAACTGTTTTATCAAAGTGACATATCAGCTTAATGTAACACAGTCTTCCTTTGTTAGCATGTTGCCTATTCTGTTTGTTTCAATTTACTTCAGAAGGGAGAGTGAAATCAAGTGATTGTTTCAAAACAACGATAAATACGGCAATATTTTACATAAGTTCTTAATACTCAGAACATAACCTTAATAAAACATAAATTAAAGTAAGCATGAAAATTCAGATTTGTTAGGCGAGAACACACAGCACTCAACCTCCTTTAAGTTACTTATTATAAACTATTTATTAGAAGCTATATAACTCTGTACATGAGATGTATGTATAAGTAGCTGAGTGTGAGCATTTTCGTATTTCTGAAATAGCTACAAAAGACAGGGCACATCAAAGGCCAGAAAGCAATATTAACATAAATACTCCTTTACTATATTCTGTTGTTTCTTTCAGTGTTGTGTTCCTTACTTAGAAACACGATTATTTGGCTTCAGTGATGGGGGAGAGTAGGGGACAATGTTGGTCTCTCCTAAGACAGGCACACAGTAAGTTCTTTTTTAATTGATGATCAGAATATCAGCACTGACTCACCAAAATTCTGTACTCAGTGCTCTGTTGGGTTATGACTTGAATAGCTAAAGACAACATGATGTTCTTTTTCTAGAAAAATGAACAAAACAAAATCCCTCACAGTAATAGGACAACTTTTTCACTGCAAATTTAAAGACAGGGAAGATATTTTAGAATGCAGGGAGTTGAAAATTGCACAAAATTTTAGTGTTTCTTCATTATCAAATGAAAGAACTAGGGAGATTGAAAAGTCATTTAGTTTGAGATGAAATGAATAATTTCATGACTGTTTTTATATCTTCAACTCTGATATAAAACATTTTTCCTCCTTCCTTGATCTCTTTTGTGCATGTTTAATGAAAATCAATTCAAATAAAAAAAAAAAAAGAAAAAGGAATTTTATAAAAATAAACCCACACTTACTCTTTTTCACTGAAAATTCAGTGAAATTCCATCAACTGGATCTGAAAGTGGAACATTTTTTCATCTCTGTGTAGGTGGGGTTTGATTATTTTTTCCACAATGAATTTAGTTTTGCTCTTGGTGATTTGAAATTTTTACGGAAAGTACGCAGAAGAAATGAGAGTAAGAATCAAAATAAGAACAAGAATGAAAGGAACAAAAGGAAAGAAGAAAAAAAAATCTTATTTCCTATTGCAAACCTTTAGTTACATTCTGTTAGAAGAGTATCATGATTAACAAGAATTATTCTCCATATGAGTAAACAAAGAAGAGCCTTTGTTATTGTTTACAATAGCATGTTCATTAGCTAACATAAGCTAAATGCTTTATAAGCCTCTTCAAATCAAACATTTTTACCAGGTATTTTAATTGCTGATATCTAGGCAACCATGAAATAAATTACAAGTTGCCCTTGCATGATTTAAACTTGGTATGAGATTTGCCACAAACAAAAGAAATATTTCTCTGCTGGATTTCTTTCTGCATCATTTACTCCCTGCAGTTTAGAGCAGATTAATGTGTTCAGAGACTGATTGCCGTAATTACTCTGCCCTGCTGCTCTTCTATATTATGCAAACAAATGCACATGATGAAAGAGAGAAAATGGACAAGAATAGAGATTCTTAGCCTCTCCTGATTTCCAACTTAAAATATCAGGTCATGAAGAAAAGCTAAAACTTTGAACCAAACATGAGTGTAGTTCACAAAGATAATTATGCATCTCATTAGTTCTTTTTTCATGTTTGTTTCAATGACATTTTATGTAATAATTTTCCCTTTTTTTTTTAATTAATTCTCTTAATTTAGAAACTTTGGAACTCTAACAGACTTTCAATGTTGGTAAATGTTTAAGTTCTTTTGAAAAACTACCTCCAAATATTTATTTGTCAGGAGCAATCATTAGTCAATATTGTTCACTTACATTTCAGTTACAGCAAATGACCATTATAAATAGTTTAGTTTTGCTTTATTATTCAAAAAGATAGTAAAATAAGAAATTTTTAAAAATCTGAAACAAGGCTCTAAAATGGGTCAGGAGGTTTTGGATGATAATCCCATAATTCCTACCAGTAGTATGCTGATATCCAAACAGTACTTTTTAAAGCTCTTAGAAATCCTTAGATGAAATCATGATTGGAACAAATAAACAAACAAAATCTGTATATTTTATATATAGTATGTGTGTTTACAATCTGTGTGTCCATACAGACTAATAAAATCACTCATATCTTTTTCCGACTACACTTTATCTCTCCAGCACACTGTAAGAAATCTGGTCTAATAGTCCCACTTCAGGCAAAAGGTCGGACTCAGTGACCTCTAGATGTCTCTTTCTACCAATGCTTATGTGGCCCTATGAATCCTGGGTTTGTGAAAATCAACTGAAACTCACCCATTGACTTCTGAAAAACTACAATTCAAACCTGTCATGTAAATGTTCCTGCATTTGCCATATGGGTTACAATCTATTGTTGTTTATGGTTTACATAAATCTGCTAGTTACGGAAGAGAAGTTGACAAGATGTATGTTTACTACTGCTCCCCGCCCCAGTTAAACTTTTCTGATTGTGAATAAAAACAGGAGCATCAAATGGGGATTGCTGTGCTTTTCTTTTCTTGTTGTTTGTACTTCCTTCCTTGGGTTAATTATGAAGGAGCAAGGTTTAGAGATATTTTGTGATAAACATTAAGTAACAACCATCCAAGGAGCCTGAAGGTGCACAAATCCATGGGACCTGATGGGATGCATCCATGGGTCCTGAGGGAACTGGCGAATGAAGTTGCCAAGCCACTATCCATCATATTTGAGAAATCGTGGCAGTCCAGTGAAGTTACCACTGACTGGAAAATGGGAAACCTAACCCCCCCCTAACTTTTTACAAAGTGAAAAAAAGAAGACCGAGGGAACTACAGGCTGGGCAGTCTCATCTCTGTGCCCAGCAAGATCATAGAGCAGATCCACCTGGAAGCTATGCTAAGGCACATGAAAAATAAGGAGGTGATCAGTGACAACCAACATGGCTTCACTAAGGGCAAATCATGTCTGACAAGTTTGGTGGCCTTCTACATCAGGGTTACAGCATTCATGAATAAGGGAGGAGAAACAGATGTCATCTACGTGGACTTGTGCCAACCATTTGACACTGTCCCACATGACATCTTTGTCTCTAAATTGGAGAAACATGGATTTGACAGATGGACCACTTGGTAGATAAGGAACTGGCTAGACAATCACACTCAAAGAGTTGTAGTCAATGGCTCTATGTCCAGGTGGTGACCAGTGATGAGTGGCATGTGTCAGGGATGGGACCTGTGCTGTTTAACATCTTTGTTCGTGACATGGATGTTGGGATTGAGTGCACCCTCAGCAAGTTTGCCGATGACACCAAGCTGTGTGATGTCAACATGCTGGAAGGAAGGGATGCCATCTAAAGGGATCTTGACAGGCTTGAGATGTGGGCCCGTGCAAATCTCATGAAGTCCAACAAGGCCAAGTGCAAGGTCCTGCACGTGGGCTGAGGCAATCCCAAGCACAAATACAGGCTAGGTTTGAGAATGGTTTGAGAGCAGCCCTGAGGAGAAGGACTTGGGGATGTTGGTAGATGAGAAGCTCAACATGAGCTAGCAATGTGTGTCTGCAGCATGGAAAGCCAACCACATCTTGGGCAGCATCAAAAGAAGCATGTCCAGCAGTTCACCTCCCTCAGGTGATTCTCCCTGTCTACTCGGCTCTGGTGAGACCCCACCTGGAGTACTGAGTCCACCTCTGGGGCCCCAAACATAAGAAGGACATGGAGCTGTTTGAGTGGGTCCAGAGGAGGGCCATGAAGATGATCAGCGGGCTGGAGAACATTTTGTATGAAGACAGGCTGAGAGAGTAGGGGTTGTTTAGCCTGGAGAAGAGAAGGCTCCAGGGAGACCTTATAGCAGCCTTTTAGTGCCTAAAACAGGCTTACAGGAAAGATGGGGAGGAACTCATTATCAGAGAGTGTAGAGACGAGGGGTTATGGTTTTAAACTGAAAGAGGGTGGATTTAGATTAGTTATTAGTAAAAATTTCTTTACAATGAGGGTGATGAGACACTGGAATAGGTTGCCCAGGGAAGTTGTGGATGCCCATCCCTTGAAGTGTTGGATGGGGCTTTGAGTAACCTTGTCTAGTGGAAGGTGTCCCTGCCCGTGGCAGGGGTGTTGGAGCTAGATGATCTTTAACCCCAAAAATTCTCTGTATCTATGATGATTCTATGATCAAGTAGCCTGTATTTATAAATGCTCCCATTTTAATGATACAGAAGATCTCCTTTTTAGGAGGACCTAAAAAGATCTTGTAGTGTTGAGAGTATATTTGGGCTTAATTCCAAAATTACAAATGGTAGAAAAATATCTTTTCTTAATTTGTTTTGTAAATATTTTTCACTGTGTTTGTGTGGTATATTACTGAAATTTCTACTTAATACTTTTTTTGTCTTGAGTTTGTAAGTATTTTTTTTTCCTGTTACAGTATTAATGTTTGAAAAATTCATACAGAGCAAACTAGAATTTTATATACCACTCAAGAAAGAAAAAAACAACTCAGTAAAATTTATTCTTGGAGCAAGATACTGAGAAATGGCAAACTTGCTTTTCTGCCGCAGGGAGCTGTGTGTTAAAGTCATTGGCAGTCAGCATGGACTCAGATAAGGACACATATTGTCCCTTATAGGATTAGAAGAACACTATGTCTGCCTTATCTAATTGCTTCCTTGGAGACATATATCTTACTTAGATTTGTGTCCCCTTTCTCATGCATTAAACTGCAAGACCAGATTACCTTCTCATGTGTCTCAAGTAATCTATGGAAAATGTGATAAATTCAGTTAGAACTTTCAACTATATTTTTCATACACTGACGTTTGTTTCATCATTGTACTAGTAAAATAAACAAAAAAAAAGAACTACCACAAAAAAGAAAACCCACCCCCAAAACACAGAAAAAAATAACCAAAACCAAAACCCCCCCAAAACCAAACCTAAAATATAAAAAAAAAAACCGAAAGACAAGTACAGAATTTCTATGAGGCTGTCAGTCCGATGAATGTGGCTCACCCTGTAAACGCAAAATGAAGATTTGGGGCTCACATCTCAGGAAAGTCACCTGTGTTCAGAAATCCCTGGATATTACAGGGCTTGAATGCTTCTTGCAAGTATTTTCAAACAAAGTTGAAAGCCATATAGCTGAGTGGCCAATGAGGGCACTGAATAAATCAACTAGACTTACTTTGCCTGTTCTGTCTTGTCTGTTTTGTAGGCCAAAGTCTATCTGCACATAAAAATAACCCTGTTAATCTTTTTTCAATAACTCCCACTAGGAAGCTTACCATTCAAAGTTCAGCTATCATGAAACTTACATCTCAACCAGAATACCGTTATGTTCAGAGTCAGCCTGTAACCAGGTTCATGTGGGTTTGGTTAACTTGCAAAGAAATGTTAGAATGAAATTTTTCAGAGTCTTCATCTGTCTTTGGATATAGTTACCATGGTTAATAAAATCATAGCATATTTTTATGGTTACTAAACCATAAAAATTGATTGATTGCATTAAGTTTCCTCTTAAGACAAGCTCTCTGCTGTGAATCAGGCTGCAGCCGTACCTAGTTTGCATCATCGGGGTCTTCCCCCTTTTCCCTGACCCCAGTCTCAGGCCTGGCACCAGCTATCCTGCCATTCTTGTGGCCACACCTGTCACTCACTGATGTTAATCATTTGTTTCCATTGGCCTGGGAAACGTTTATCCATGTTCTGTCTTGTACCAGAACTTTTCACCCTTGATCACATTATCACTTGATAGAGGTGAATCAGTTCAGCAGGGAGATGTTAAGAAGTCATTTTGTACTTGCCTTCATCTATTAATTACAGCCTGCCAATTCAGATTTTGTGACAGTGTGAAAGATCCTACTCTGTTCTAGTGCATCGTTAAACAAATTTTACTTCAGCAGTAGTTGAAACGCTCACATAGGATGCCGGAGCCTCAGAAAATAATTTCTGTTGAGTCCTACTTATGAGGGCTTAAGCCATTACAGTTCCACTGCATACTATAACAATTTAAAACTGATATTCACACCTTTGTGACTTCTCAGAAGACAAGTAACAAGGAAAAGGATCTCAAACTATCTTTCACCTTCAATGGACCATATGTGCACACCTGCTCCACTACACTATAATGAAGCCCTATTCTTTGGTAAAGCCTAGTGTCAAACAGAAAAATCTAGAATCCCAAAGTTCATGGTAAAAGCAGAATTTCAGAAACAATTTCTCTTTCATTTTAATAAGCTTCATATGCTAAGTGCTGTGAGGCCTTATTTTCTATGGTATAATCAGTAGGGAAAGGATAGAAATATCGTGCAATTCTACGCCTAAACTAGAATATTAATGCTAGGAATTGCAGAACTGAATATCACAATGCCTACAGCTCTTTCTTGGATATCTGCCCATCTCTGGTTCTTAAGAAGATAATGAGTACAATTATTGCTTTTCTTTTATCAGGGTTGAATAAAATGGTCGAAGTCAAGTCCCGATACAAAGACTCAGAAGGTTAAATCAATGGATGTTAATAACCACTACACGACCTTGCAGATTTACCTTAGATTTACCATAGCATAACTGATCACATATTTATGTCTTAACCAGGGGAACAACTCTGCTGGTTTTTGGTACCACTGTTTTCTCCTAGTCATGCTATTAGCGACATCATACATGATCTTTTGAACCCTGAAAACTATATGCAGTTATCATATCAGAGACAAAGAGTGCAAGTGCAAGAATATACAGAACAGCAAATAGTAGAAATAATTCTGTAAACCACTGTAACAAACCAAAGAAAAACAAACAAAAAAGCAAGAAAACATCAGCTAAAGATAGTAACCAATGGTACTGTTTTCAAAGGGAACATCTAGTTTTGTTTTCTTTTTTTTTTTTTCCCCAAAACTACTTAAAAATAATGTTTTGATTCAGTTATGAGTTTCTTACTCAGTCCAAGAAGGACTGAGTGCAGGATTCAACACTGGATCTTAAGAGAAGCTGTTGTAGTTTTACTCAGTTTCTTTAATGTTAACAATCTCCACTTAGTTGTTTTTTTTCCTGTCATTGATAACAGATTTTTCCTCTGAGCTGGTCATCAGATTTATTACCTTATCTTTAGTTACTACCCCTGTTAACCTTTTTTTTTTTATTTTATGATGTATAAACCAGAACAGTAGAATTAAATCTAGTGACACAGTATTAATACTTATGTACTTGTTCAGGGAAAAGGCAACCAAGATCAGGACTTAATATTATTCCAGGGAGGTTAAACAAAGCATCATTACAAATGATGAAGAGATAATAAAATCTCAGGCACAGTTTTGTTGGAGAAATCACAAATATTTGATTAATTCATCACCTTTGTTTTCCCTTGACACCTATGCCCAGATCTAGCATGAATATCTTCTGCATCTTGGTAGAAAAAAGATGATGTTGCACAGTCTTGTTATTCCTCATTTTTCAGATTTACTCTTGGAAATATTTTGATGTAATTCCCAGAGCTTACAAGTGTTACAGTGTGAGAGTTGAACTGCCTTTTTACTATGAAAAACATTTGCTGCTATTCCTAGAAATGTCAGTGATAAGTGCATGTAGACTTGGAAGGCTGCAAAGAAACAACAAACATACTATCATGAGGGGTGAACTGGTCTGTCCTTGAAATAGCTTATATAAAAAAATCAATATCTTGTTAAATGAACATATTTTTCTCAATTTTATTTTCTCATTTATGTGTATGCCAGAGAGAAGATTAATTCATATAAACACTGTCTGATGTAAATTATTTTCTCTGTTTTCTATTCTTTGGCCTTTTATCCAAATTAAAATCGGTTTTACAGACTTTGGAAAAGAACATAGCTTTTGTTTAATGATACAATAACTAATCCATATACTTTTTTTTTTTTTTATTGCTTTCGCATAAATTTTTTCACCTGAGGTAGAAATCTTCTTTAGCATGTTATAAAGGGCTTGAGTTTTTAAAAATATTCACTATTTACTTATGGGACACTTTTTTTAAAACTTTTTTTGTTGTTGCTCACAAAACAAGGCCACTTCACAGGCCTTTTTTCCCCACCAGTTCAGTTTGAGCAAATTTTTCCTGAATATAGAGATCAGAATCTCTCATAATGAGTATTCAATATAAAATCTTGTCATTAAAGTCCTCTATGATTTCGTTAATACTTTCATCTCTCTCTTCAAAATACTTCAGATGAAAATGTTTTTTGCTATCCTGTAACCAGTGCATGGGAGCATTTTTAGACTCATATATCTACATCTAAATATATAGATATATCATCACTACCAGCCAGGAGCCACTCAATAAAACATGTTTCTGAAGAGTATTTGAAGGGTAGAGTCGCTGGCAGCCCTCGGTTACTGGTCTGATCTCATTCTACATAAAAGACTGACACTACTGTCCTTTTCCAACACTACGATAGAGCATGCTTAGCTGTCTGTGACCCAACACTTAGTTTGGTGTAGATGTGCTATGAGGAGATCAAGACTAGTCCTCTCACAAAAAAAAAAAANNAAACAAACAACACCCAAACCAAAACAAAAAAAACAAAAACAAAACCCAAACAAAACCCTGCCTTTACACTAGATTATAATTATTCTGATTTTCTAAAGTGCTGTGAGCCTGAAGCATCTTTATAGTATGAATATTAACACGTACTCATAGCTCAAATATTTACCTGTTTGCATCTTCTTGTTTTCGAATGCTTTATTCTGATTTCTTCCTGGGATATTTTGGGGTTTATTATTTTAACAGGTGAGCTTCACAGCATACCAAACACTAAACAGGGTACTCTGTATGGAATTTTGTGATGCAAGAAATCAGGATGAGTTCAAAAACTTTCCAGCAAATGTGATAAAATGTAGCTCTCACGGTGTACCACGAATGAGACAATTCAAATATTTTTTACTGTTTAAGAGATGGAAATATAGCAAAGGGTAAAACAATGTTTCAGAAAAGCTGTGGAATGTTCTATAGCTGAAAACCACTGTCTTGAATATTACCTAAACCTCACATGCTGCTTGCACAGTTTATATGCTGCTGGTACAGTCTGCAATTGACAACTTAGAGGGCTTTATATTAAATTTGATTTATAAATCCACTTGGTTTTACCCACCTGCCAGAAAACCTTTTTTATATACTCTGAATCTATATATATTCAATAAAAGAACCTTTTATATATAAATCCTCCTCTAAATCAAAGATTTTTGTAACACTGCCCTTTCCTGAGAACAAAATTATATCTTTAGTGGTTTAAAATCCAGCAAAAGTCATAGACTGTTTAGAAGGAAGCTAGTGCTTGTGACAGCGAAGACATGCAAGCTCACAAAGCAGGAATAGGACGTCACACGATAGCTGCTCTGTGGTGATTGATTCTTTGTAGTCTCTTTCCCCATGAAACTTGAAAAAAGACTGCAGTAGGTCAGCCATTTCACATCCTATTCCTTCCTAAAAGAGCGCAGGGAACCTATTTAATGCTTCTGAGAGACTCTGAGTAGGAAACAGCACAAATTATAACCAGAAATTTCTGTGTGCATGATTAAGCCAACAAGTTTAGTCATTATTCTCTCCTCTTCCAAGAAAGATCTCGGTTTTGTTCACTCCATTTCCTTCTTCTAAAAAAATACTTCTCCCCATAAATGAAATTAGATTAACTTCAGAAAAATACAGTGTTTTATCTTAAAAAAAAAAAAATCTCTTTCATACTATATTTTTGGATAAAAATACCTGTGAAAATCATTTAGCAAGAAGATTTTTTTTTTTTTTTTCAAAAAATGGGATAAAAAGGATCTGCTGGAATAAATATTCATAGAAAAGAAAATAATTAAGGAATTTTTTTCTGTGTAAATAGTGTTTTTAAAAGTTTTAGGTCTCGGAGTAGTCTTGTATTTGAGTAAATACATTTTGTTAATCTGAATTTTATGTGCAAACTCGCCTGGGTTTTTTTTCAGCTGTATTGCTGCATTTTCAGCTGTATTTTCATTGAGATTGTTGTCTTAGTCTTGCACCCTATATTCTGTACTCTGATTTTTGATCTTTTCTCTTGATTTATTCCTTTTACGTATGAAGATCAGGTCATTCAAATGCTTAAATTATTTTTGTCCAGAAGCTCCAATTTAGAAAATGTCTCAAAGGTAAATTAAAAATTTTGTATTAATATGAAAATTTTGTTCATTTTTTAGTGTGTTGCCTATTCCTTTTTAAAAATACTGTTGTTTAACTCACTACAGCTTTTCTAATTATATTTCCAGATTGAAATACATGTTAAGCAAAGTTTAGTAAAAGACCAAGGTGGAAATATATAAAGTGCCATCTAAAAATGGCTATATAAATCTGTTGTTTTGACATAGGCAAAAAGTGTTACAACAACAAAATCTACATTTATAGGTGTGCAAAAAATTATCAAGTACAGACTCAAACATTTTGTACAAAAAAAAAAAAAAGAGAAATATCTTGGTTTCATAGTCGATGTAATTTTTTGTTTGAGAACTCAGACATAAAATGTAAGAAAAATAAAACTCTGGGAAACAGAAGTGCTTCTAAGACCCTAAAATGAGGAGAAACAACTAAATAAAAGATTGAGGATAAGGTGTATTAGATATATTTTTTAGGAAATGCACAGAAAAAAAAAATACAGCTATGTATCATGCACATCTGTAACTCTCAACATGTTTTACAATAGCAGAAGTATCATTTCTCCCATTTTAAACATATAGAAACAGAGATACAGAAGATGGCAAGTCTGGGAAAAAGGTCAGATGCAAAACATCTAGGAAGAGCTTACAATTTGAAACGTGTTGTCTAATTTCCTGTTCTGCATTAAGTGATCTTTTGCAGTAAGAAAATTAAAAAGAGAATGAAAGATGAAGGGTTAATCAGCAGAAAACAAATACTAAAGTGCAAGTGGAGAAAAAAAAAGAATTCTTGAAGATACAGAAGTTTTGAACGTTAAATTCAGTTACTTGTCAGAAGTCTCTCAAAAGATGAACAAACTCTCTACCTACATGATCAAAATTAGGAAAGATATTATGAATTAGTTTTCCAAACCAATATCAACACTATATTCTGTTATTTTTTCCTTAAGAACTATATGTTGTCAAGTTACCATTTGAATTGGGCTAAGACATTGTGATCTTTCTTTTTAGTATTTGGTTCATACATTCAGATAGAACAGGTAACAGTAAGAAAGTACAATGCACCAAAAGCCATACAATGGGAGATGGTGGATTTTGCATGCAGTCTACCTGCATTTCTACTGCTTTTACACATTATAATGAGACTGTATGAGGTCGTTACTCAGCATATGTAAGGTGAAAGCAAGCCTCCTACTTTCAGAAACAATTACTTCTAATGCTTTCACAAAGTTCCTGTTTTATAGATGTTTTACAATTAAATGTCAAAATACTTCTATAATGATGCAGAATAAAACAGAAAAGGACAATTCCTCACCTACATTCCCGCTTCTTTATGTAAAAATATATAAAATACAATAAAATATAAAAATAAATTTTTATAGTTGAAATCTGTAGAAAATGAGAATTATCATCTTATTAAGAGAAGAAAGAAACAGATAACTGAATTTTATTTGCTTGCTCATTACAATTTGGAAAAGATCTTTATATAATAATCAAAGATGATCCAACTGGAAAACTAGAATGAGGTTTCTGAAGTTTTTCTGCATTTTCTAAATCTAGACATAAGCTAAAATTTAGGGTCCAAGGTGTCTTACAGAGATAATCGGTAATAAATGTGAAGAAGTAATATAGTCTGTTTCCATTTTCCATTTATATATGCATTCAGATAAGATATAACTTTCTAAAGATACAGGGAAAGTCAAAAGATGGTAGCTATACTCTTAACAGCCCATGTTTCCTCATTTCTTTCTGTTTTATAGGGTAAGGGGCTTGATTAAATCTCCATTAAAACAATGGAAATTTGCTGTAAAAGTCTTAATTTATTCATTATTTTTTAATAATATAACACTGGCAGTGAGCATAAAGTGTTAGTTGTTCTGAACCCTTCATAGTCACTTTTCCAAAGAGATTAAGTACTCAACTGTACTGTACCTAAATAAAAACCTATATAGTGCGTGATAGGTCGTTATGGAAGAAGTCCTGTATATAAGGTAAAGTTAAGTCTGAAAACGAGCTCCGGTGATGGATGAAAGAGAGTTGTAGGAGTGGATTAATGCACTAGTTTTCCTTTTGGAAACAGGAAGGAAGTCTTTTTGGCCACAGCTGAAAATATGTCTTATGATGTGTCATGATTTGGGCTGCATTAGTCACGCAGGCAGAACGACTGATGCTCCCCCCTACTTCTTTTCAAAGACAGGCAGGAGAGAGAGAAAGATTTCTGAGTTTAGAAGAAACTAAACTACTTTGATGAAATATTAAGAATAAAATAGAAAGGAAATTATAAAATATATACAAAACCATATCAAGCTCCCAGGATGACAATCACATCATCAGCTGGCACTGGGGAAGTCCCAGACTGGACTCAGTGACAGATGGGAACTGGATTCCAGATCTGTATTCAGGATCGGGACCAAAGGTAGACAAACAGACAGAGTCCTCCTCAAACGCCAGCCACTGAAGAAAGAGGGCTGACCCTTTGATCCCTCAGCTTTTATACTAAGCATGATGCGGATGGGATGGAATACCCTGTGGGTCAGTTCGAGGTCACCTGTCCTGTCCACTTCTCCCCACATGTGGGACCCCTCTACGCTTTTCCACTTCCAACCCTCCAACGGGGCAAATAACAAATTTAGCTGCCTTGGGCGTTATGGCAATAAATATAAGAAGGAGCCTCTCTGCATACCATTCCTGAAACCAGGACATGTTGTCAGCCATATTCTTGGTGCAGCTATACATATAGCATAAAGCTATCTATAGTTACCTCCCTGGACCTGATGCAGTGCCATGGGAAGTCAGTAGGAGAGATTTCAGTGACTGTGAAATAGTCAGAAACGTGGTTACACAAAGAATTTCATGGTGCAATATTGGAGGGCTTTCAAATTCAACTTTTCAAATGTCATAATCTGGTGCAGATTTATAAAAATATACTTAATATAGATGAAAATATTTTTACTTCAGCTCAGCTGTTTTGGCTGAAGAAAAGATGTTGCTGTATGGTTTGGTTTTATCTTGGCGTAGTTCTGAAAATATAGATGCACGATGTTGTGCAGAGTTGCACCGATAGACGTGTTTATGCTGTGTCACATTCAGAGACACCTGAGAGCATTGCAGGTGATGCTTTTGTATGTTCAACAATGATGAGAATGTGCGCTTAGGCACATCAGGAACAGCAGAGCTGAAAAGGGGCTGCTTCCACCTTCATCAGGTGCATGTCTTCATCAGAGCTGTCGTTAACTGTGCCTCAGGCATAACATCCGTCTGAGAGGTTGTTTGTCTCTTGAGCATTGAACACAGTGTGCTTAGCTATACAGCTGGCTCACACTTGATTGTGCCTCTCCGTCCTATGAAAATTTCTAATTGGCTGGTTCAGCAGAGTGAATGCTCTGTGTTGGGGTCTGTTTTTCAATAGCTTCTTTTTCCTAAGAAAATCCAAAAGGATATTGGCTAGATTATTCTGGCTTCATCTCTTCTCTCATTTAAGTTAAATGTTTGTGTCTTCTACCACTTCAAGCCCTGATGTCCTTTCACTAAGGTTGATTGTCCTTTCAGGCAGCTCTGGGTATGTCAGGTGTCTTTTAATAATGGATAAAAATGTGTGAACTACTTTTCTCAATGCGACAAGATAGATGTGGTAACTGATGACAAGATATGACAATGTACAATGTATCATCAGTCCCTTGTGCTCAAGGTACAGTAAAAATCTGCATACAGAAAGACAAGTCAGCTGCCTTTGTGCACAGATGGTAAATATACTATGATTTAAAATACATTAGTGGCGGAAGAAGGGTGACCTATCATATATTTATTGTAGGTTAGAACATGTAAAGAGATAGCTGATATTTTGATAGTTTGATAGTTTGATAGCCATGATAGTTTGAATCATTATGAAAACTTATTTGTGTATCAGTAAAGACTGTATTAACTCTTCCATAATAATTACTTATGTATGAACTCTGCTCTCTTAATCTAAAATGATCACCAAATTATGATTCCACAAAAAATTGAAAAAACTCTCATGTTGTTGAATAGTGTATAAAAAGTATAAAAACTGGATTACATGTCAGAATTATATATGAATGAATGCTAAACGCCACAGCAATTATTTCTTTTATCTTTTCTAGTGCTGATTGCTTACAAATATCTTTTATTTTTTTCCAGCACTAGTTAGTATTTGTAAAGTAGTGCTATATGTGAACTTGCAAAACAGGTTGCGTCCTGTACAAAACCAGTGTACACATATGTGTATAAGTAAAAATGAGTAGAATATTTTCAGAGCTAATATATGTGAATTCTTTCAATGCATATTAACCATTTTTTTGTTCTGCGTTCATTGTGAAACTATTCAGAAGAGCTGACAAACTTCTCATATGAATACACTTTTGTGAAAACTTCTCCTTAAATTGTATCTGAATAGATACGTGATTAAACACTTTTGATTTTATGTCTAGGGGAAAAAAATTAAAAATCTCTCCTCAAAGTCTTCAGAACAGGCATTTCATACCTTTTCCTTATGAGCTGGTTTGCTCATCTGATTTATTTCATAGTAGTTAGCAAATTGTGCTCAGATCACAGTGAGTCTTTGATGCAGTTGACTTGTTATAGTCAGTAAATAAATAAAGCTCTATATTTTGTTACTAGAGCGATTTAAAATACAATAATGCAAGCAATGATTCTCAGGATTTAGCCTGACTAGGAAATAATTTGGAAGCTTTTTTTTGTTTCTCTCATCATCTATTTACTATTATGTAGTAACGGATCCTTCATTTTGATAGTTGTGTTTAGTGTGCTTTGTATTACTGATCACCAAAGACATATTTAGTTTGAACTCTCTATTCTCCTTATATTTGAATGTTTTCTTTACGGCAAAGGACCAAACCATTCAAGACTCAGGAGATAATTAAAAATGTTTGATGTATTTTGGTACACTATGTATGCATTAGCTGATGAGTCTCAAAAAAATGAAAGCAGTTTATATCGAAGTAGGTTATTTAAACTCACTGGGCAGAGATTTATTTTGCTTTTCCTCTCTTTTCTAAACAAACATACACACACAGAAATCAGACCTTGATCGGACAAAAGGACAGAAAATAGTTATATTTCCCTTAAGAATACCTCTGGGTTGTTTTTTTTTTTGTTTGTTTGTTTTTAATATGAAGTTTTCTTCTTGAAAAGCAGGCATAGGTAGTAAAAGTTTGTCTGGAGATACTTCAGAAGGGTGTGAAAAGTAGTTTTTAAAAGGTACTTAGTGCTGAGAAGATACTCTATCTTTCTTTCATCTATCATGCTATCTGACTGCATTCAGTTCCTTCAGTCTTTGTATTTGTTAGAATATTATCTCTCAGAAGAAATCCAAACCATCCACTTTATTTTTCATCTGTTCTTCATGGAATGAAAAAGAGGAATAAAAACTACAATGGAAGTGCTTTGAAATCATGTTTGGAACACAGATTTTCCTAGAATGTGTTATGATGTAGGCTTCCACCCATGTCTAACTAATTCAACTTTGCTTTGTAAGCAGCATATCCATGCTCTGGTTGTTATGCTTTGCAAATCTCCTGAAGTATCTACAATGAAATATTGGCAGATGATCTTATGGGCTGTGCTTTAGCTCTACTTTGAGTGTGGAGCTTGTGAAATCCTCAGATCAGATGCTAGCAGTTGCACCTGAGCAAAAACATTTCCCATTTATTTCCACTTCTGTGAATAATATCCACTCTTCACTTGCTATATTAAGTCTGTTCAGCTTTTAACTCAAAGCTTGTCATTCTGTTCTAGTGGGTTTTTTTGAAAGGTTTATTGATGTAGGCTATAAAATGTTTGCATCTTTTTTAAAAGTGTAATTTCACAAGTGTGCTAAGCTTGCCGCTTTTCAAGACATTAAGTGTAGTCTCTGGTTCAAGGAGGAATGGTGTGCTGTAAGCAGGAAAATACAGTTTTAATTAGTGTATCTATAGCCCCAACCACAGGACCAATAATTAAATCAGTATGGTCCAATTACTATTTCAATCAGATTCAGATTTTATAGCCTTCTATCTAATACCGTAGCACTCTTACTTCTTTTAAGCACCTAAATTGCATCTTATAAGCAAAATCCTGTGTTCACCATCTATGAGAGCACTGTGGATGTCATTAAAAGCTTGGTGTTGTAGACCAGGATGCAAAGGGTTGTGCCTGACACAATTTCTGAGTCTGTAATGCAGCACTATTTATCAAGGTAGAGTTTAGGGGGGGCAGCAACAAGACCAGCAGCCGTGTCCAGCAATACGTAACCTGGAATTACTCAGCAGGATGGGTTTTTCAGCTGCATAGTGATTTCTGTCCAACGATTTCTGTTTTAATTCCACACACTTGCATGCATGTGCACACACACTCACACACACCCCTGTGATGACCCCTACCCCTCTAGGCCCCCCAGGAACTGGGTGCTTGCTCTGACCACTCAACCTGCTGCGGCCAAGCTGGGGGGCTGGTCCCTACAAGTGTTGTGACTCCACCATGGGCTCAGCCTGGTGCACCATGTCTCACATTCAGGGATATGTTCCTGCCCCACACCAAGGGGATATTGTTTTAGCTGAAGTTTGGAAAAGATGATTTGCTTAAATCCTGTCCAAAATTATAATAACCGAGTTATTCTGCAAATCAAAGTGTTTGTTTTACCTTTGAACAGTCTCCTTATGTTTGTGTGGAATCCAAGAAATACTTTGCTATGGTTGAGAATATAGCCACAGTAGTGACATAATAAAATTTGATTCCAAAGATTCTGCTGCTGGTTTTGATATGTATACTTCACTTATTCCACATCCAGATCAACATCTCAACATTATTATGTGATGTTTTAAGAGCTATTTGACTTTTAGTTTCTTGAAATGCACCACATTTCTGAGGGAAAAAAAAAACAAAACAAGACAAAAATACCCCAATAAAAATGCTAAATGGAAATCTGGGGAGAAAAATTTCTGTGACATTAGCGTATTTTTCCTTCCTAAAAATTAAGCACAGGCAACAAAAAAAACCACCCCCCCACCCCCCCCCAAATATTAAAAATTAAAAGAAATCTTTATTTCCCTCAGTATAATTATTTCTTCTACAACCACCATGTTGTATTAAACCTATTAAAATTAATGCTAATGAAAACCAGGTGATTCAAGGCACTATGCAGCAAGTACCATACAGCTTTAATTTTTGCACATTTATTTTATTTATCAACAGTACATTGAGGACTTTTCCTGTGCTGAACTCAATTTTTCTTTTGAATAAGATTAATTCCTGCTGGTCAAAACTGTAATATTTTGAAGAAAGTGGTTATTAGCATAAGATCAGTATGTTTTCTCAATAATGACACCTCTTGCTTCATGCTGCTGCCTGTATTTCCCATTAACATAGTACTTTTTAAATAAATAAATAGAATATGAGTGTCAATATGAGGCCAAATGTGTCAACAATAAAGGAGACAGAACAATCGGTGTTTTCAGCCATTTGATTTTATCATATGGAGGCTATATTCCCCAAGCTACAGGTAAACTTCCATGCAGTTTCAGGGACATCTTGAGCTAATATCTCAAAATAGTTTGAAAAAAAACCCAGATCTCTTATTACCAAAAGGCCACATTTTATATGAGAAGTAAGATATATTTTTGTCTAAATTGTTTGTAGGTAAAGAATTTTCAAAAGGTGACATTGATAAAAGAGAATATTCTTTGTCCAGGACAACTTTTGTTTTCCTAATGATAAAAGAGAAGACTTTCCAGTAAAGAAACCTTAATTAAAAAATAATAATTGAAAGAGCACGAAATAAACCTTTTTTTTTTTTTTAAATGGCAAACCAGAAACTCCATGGAAAATTATGAAGATGGAAATACCTGTTTCAAATTCAACAAGCTATTTAATTTTACGCAGAATGTAGTTCCCAACTTTAAGCCTGGGCTAGAAGTGTATTTGTGAAAGAACTGACAGATGCTCCCTTAATTACTATTATAATAGAAGAAATCTTTGGTTGCTACTGTTAAATTATAAAACATTATTATTAGGCTGAGCCTTACTAACAATAAGTCAATATTTAAGTCTTTGTGGTGCACAAAAGCAGCTTCACTATTGAAATAAAAACAAATTACCCATGTATCCAAAATATTTTCAAAATGTAAGAAGTGGGGAAAAGGGCAGTCTATAAAAAAGAAAGCTTTGAAAATATGGAAGGCATAGATAGAGCTTATCAAGATGAAACTGATCATATTATATGTTTCACTTCTTCATTTGGCCAATAGAAACTGTATAAATTATGCATTTTTCCTCTTTGTGATACAACTGCCAAAGTGTAAACCAGAGCTGGAGCTGTGCAACTGTTCTGCAGGTAGGACAAATCAGTGTCATGTATAAGAACATAAAGGATTTCAGATTTTGAGGCATAGATAATGCTGTCTGATTTTGGTTTTAATATCAGTGCAGAATTAATTTGTCTTCAGTTGTCCAAACTTCTCATATAGGCACAGAGTATTTATTGTACATAGGAATTCAGATGTCCATCTCTCTGCAGTCACCTTTAGACACAGCTAAGCAAGCAGCTGTTGCGGGTGTTAGGACCCAATAAGTTAAAGTCATAATATTCTTACTTCCTGCTCTGCCAAAGACCTGAAGAATGGGGCTGCTGAGAGCAACATCAGAAGTTTGCCAGGGATTAACACAGACCTGAGCAAAACCCCCTTTACTCTGCACCAGTGAGGCCACAACTGGAATACTGTGTCCAGTTCTGGGCTCCCCGGTTCAAGAGAGACAGGGAATTACTGGAGAGAGTCCAGCGTAGGGCAACAAAGACGATTAAGGGATTGGAGCAACTCCCTTATGAAGAAAGGCTGAGCAAGCTGGGACTCTTTGGCCTGGAGAAGAGAAGGCTGAGGGGAGACCTTATTGTTGCTCATAAGTATCTAAAGGGTGGGTTGAAGGAGGATGGAGCCAGACTCTTTTCAGTGGTTCCCGGTGACAGTACGAGGGGCAACGGGCACAAGTTGGAACATCAGAAGTTCCATTCAAACACTAGAAAAAAATTCTTTACAGTGAGGGTGACAAAGCACTGGAACAGGCTGCCCAGGGAGGTTGTGGAGTCCACTTCTCTGGAGATTTTCAAGACCCGCCTGGAGGCAGTCCCGAGTAATGTGCTCTAGGCAGTCCTGCTTTAGCAGGGAAGTTGGACTAGATGATCTCTAGAGGTCCCTTCCAACTCTGAAAATTCGGTGATTCCGTGATTCCGTGAAAACCAGGTGCCCAGGACAGCCCAGGAGACATAGTAGAACCCTTATCTGTCACCTGCCAGAGTGCAGCTGTCCTTAAATCTGTGGTGTACAAAATGGAAAGAGTTTTACTAATCTCTTGAATTTTGAGTCTACAGGTTGGAACTAGGTTGTGTTTTCAGGGTCTCCCTTGCAGATATGAAAGCTAAAGATTGATTTATGTGAGTATGTATGTACTTATGTCTTTATATGACATACCTCTCCTTGACATTTTCAGTTAATTACTGGTCACCAGGAACTCTTATTTAATTGAACGTGTAGCAGTACAAAATTCACAAGGGAATTATGAGTGTTCGCAATGCTTTAATATTTTCAAGCATCATAGGGAAATATTCCATAAATAAAAGTTTCCTGCCACATACTGTAGACATTGGATTTAAGTGATATTTGCTAGAGGTCTTTTAAGATTCATCTTAATACCAAAGTGTAACACTGATCTAAAAGATACCCTGAGAGCTAGCAGACTCTTCATAGGTAGGCTGTACCTATTAATTTATAGTGAAGGTATGTTCTGTCCTCACACTGAATAGAAAGTAGCTGGGACAAAGGAGAAGGAAAGCTTTTGATAGCCACTAGCCGCCTTTCTGCCAAAATTATACCATACTCTAAATCCTCTCTCTAAAACAGATTATTGAGCAATTTCCTGCTCCTGCTTACACTTTCAACAGCTTCTAAAGGCACTAAAATCCTCACAGAGTAAGAGCACATGCACAGAGGTGAGCAGTGTTCGTGTGCACTCAGGGCTGATCAGAGAGTAAAGAAGAAGTCATACTCCTGTGCATCAATTAGTATCACTTCAAGTTAAAGGTGATTTTCTTACAATATTACCACTTTATATTATGCACATTGGCCCATGTCCAGCCAAACACTTATGCTAGACCAAGTTATTACTTTGAACAGAGAAAAAGATTTGAAATCAGAAGCTTCTGCAGATCAGGAAACAGCTGTGTTCATTCAGTGGCCATCAGGCTTTTTTTTTTCCTTCAACAATACTGTGCTGATCTCTTTTTTTCCTCTTTCTGTTACAGATTTATCCCACCCACCACCTATACCAGGAGAGAAATTAGCCTGGAGTCTTGATTGCAAATCATGAAAAATAAGTACATCCTTCCTTTGACTATAAAGGGAAACCAAGACTGCTTTTAGTTAGATAACTCCTTCAGTAACACTTCCCATGAAATTTATCCTCACCACACACAGCTTCTGCCCCCCAAACACTTATCTCCAGAATCATTAATAATTGCTGCCTACAGATTGGAAGGAGCTATTACAACAAAAGGAAATTTACTCGTATTCAGACAAACTGCTACATAAAGAACATAAGATCCAAGTGCCTTTATGTTATTGTGCCTGTGAGGCTCTTGTACCTGTTATGGTCTTCACTTAATCACCTTGCTGTCTTCTTCTCATTATACTTCCTAATACTGTTAATTTCTCCTTTCTTCATTCCCTTGCTAAATTATATCCAGTTGGGGGGAAAGGGAGGGGGGAGAGATTAAATGTGTACTTCTAATATTTGCCAGCCATTTTTTGTGTGATTTCAGAAGGAAGCCAGTTTCTAATCTTTCATCCTGCCAAAGCTTATGCATGTGTTTAATGATTTGCTCACAACAGACATATTTAAGAGAATGGAACTACTGCTACCAAGTTAGAAACATGAGTAGGTCTTAGCAGGCTCAGGGACTAATTAAATATGTATATTTTCTCTCTTTTCAGTTAGTCTCAATAAAGAAAGTTGGAGAGATTTTAAATATCATTATATATGGTTTGTCTTATTACATTTCTACTATCGTGGTGCAATTTTAATCAAACTAGTGATGTATATTAATAATGTAAATGGAACATTTTATGATATTGCTATCTTTCACAATGAATCTAGTTTTTAGGTTTCTGTTATTGCATAAGAAAATACAATTTTAAACATCTCAACTAATGAAGTAGAAATAAATAACTTTTAAACATTACTAGTACAGAAATATGCAAAGATTTTTGCCATAAAAGTCATAAAACACATTATTATTTCACTCTTTCCATTTAAAAAAGAAATTATAGAAAATGTTCAGGGAATGCTGATGATTTCTGTGAGTGAGCTCTGTTACTAGGACAATAGTACTTTTTCCAGAGATATTTCCCTAGAAATGGTGGGTAATGCAAAGTAAGTCACTAGTAACTGAGGTAAGAGTGGTCAATTCTTTTCAATAGTATCTCTCATATGAAAGTTAATTTAGAGGCTATAGAATGATTTCTCTGCAGCTTAAGGGAAATTCTTTGTGAAGACCATCTTGAGGTTATTTGCCTTCTTCTTTTCCCCATGGCCAAAGTGATTAGCTCTGATAGGGTAGACATTATGGAAAAGAAAAATCAAGTCAGAGGAGTAATAATTGTTGGAATATTGTGAAGGAGAAAGCATCTTATAATTCACTTTTGAAAATGAAACAAACAAGGCACCCATTTCTAGAATTTAACATTTGCTATTATTGTATGAGTCCAAACTCTCATTAGTTACCTTTACAATACTTTAAAAATATTAATGCCTTTTAGACAGATTAGTTTCATATTGACTTTAACTGCTAAAACGGCAGAATATTGGTGAATGCTATTATTCATCCCTTGATGATGACAGGATTCTTACAAATCAAAACAAGGTTAACAGGAGACAGGCAGGCTCATTAAAAGGATTTATTTTTCCCAGAGAAATAGATTATATAATATCAAATCTAACTCATTCTAACTGGAAAAATTGTTCTAGGAGCAGCTCAGTAAAAGCAAAATTATATACAAGGGTGGAAGACATTATTCAGATTAATGTGTCTCCATTTTTGCTTGCTGTGGAATCATATTGGAAGTTTATACAATATTCACAGAAATATAAAGAAAAATGTTGAGGATAACAATAAATTCATCAGTAAGAAGACTGGGAATATGAAATTTCTCAAAATACAAATTACTGGGCTTTAATAGGCTGCCTTCAGAAGTGTGTATCAGAGACAAATAACCTGAAGTCAGAAATGTCTTAATTAAAGTATACAGTGGAAATGTTTACGAAATTTCTTGAGGAAATAAATGGCAATCCATTTGTTTCATGTAGTACTCAAGAAATTAACCAAAAAAAAAAAGTTTTCATAATGTCTGGATGCTCAAGACAGTTTCTAAACTATATGCTGTAGAAGAGCAGGCTACTCAAGATGCCTTGTGTTGTCAATACTGTCATATAAGGGCAAGCACAATCAGGGAAATGTATAATGGCTTGCACAGGAAGAGGTAAGTTTTTCTTTTTTGCACTTTCCGTGTCACATTAGAAAACAAAATGAAACAAAACAAAACAAAAAAAGAATCCCTTTCATTTTTCACTGGTGGAATTTTTGGCTTAAATTTGGAAATTAAGAAAGATAAAGTAGGGTGGACCTTAGGTGAGCTGTTAAATCAAACTAACATACGATTTCCAGCATCATAAAAACCAATGCGTTTTCCTCTACAAAAGCTGTGTTTCAGGTATGAGGACAGTATCTCAACTAATTTTAGGTACAAGTATACAGTGCAAATGTCTGCCTCTGAAATAGTCATCCTGGTCTCATTTTATAAACAGTAGATAAAAGAATACATATTCTAAGAGTGAGCTCTTTGTCATTAGGATGGGAAAGAATATTTCTGCACCTCATAATTTGTATGGTTATACTACAGTATAATATGCCAATTAATGACAGATGATTCACATGTACAGTGTCTTCTGAAGGCCAGTGGAAACCTGAAAAAATATCTGCTTGTGTAAGGTAGGTGGAAGCCCCTTTAAATCCTATGGTCCTCTGGAAGTTTATGGTTAAGCATTTTGAAAGAAAACTAGAAGAGAAGCAGACAAATGCAGAATGGCAGCCAAGTTCAAAGGAATCATTTAGTGAAGACAGACATAGACATTACAAGTTCTCAAGACACAAGAAAAGGCTTCTGAAAAGATAAATTTCTGGTCAGAAACAGATGAAAGCATATTCAGTGGTTCAAATCCTTCTTTAAGCATATTAAAACTACCTGAAGGAAAGAAACCTATATGAATTATACAAATGATAACCATCTGAGATACCAGGGGAGTGAATAACTTGTTTCTAACAAAGATATAGGCACAACGGAGATTTCAGAAGTCAAGTGGAAGGCAGGCAGTGCATAAGAAGACAATTTGTGGTATATTCCATATATACACTTATGCCATGGTATATGCTTTACAGGAAAGACAAAGTAGATACTCTAGTGAAGAAGTGGAATTATATGATAAATGAAAGGCTGAGCTCAATAAAATATTGAGAGATGATAGACTACCTGTGTATCAAAACTGCAATATGTATTGTGTCAAACATTAAAAATAAAAACTTAGAAAATGAATGGTATGGACATTATGTTGTTGTCCATAACAAGGTGCAACAGGCACTGTGACCAACTAAGAGCAGATTCAGTGTAATGAGGGCAGAAATCATTGCTTCTGAGAAATATTTTGATTGCCCAGAATAACATCATAATGAAAAATCAGATGATTTCATCACAGTACCTTCTGGAGCAACTATTCAGAAAACATACAAACAAAAGGAAAAAAAAATATTTGTTTCTGAGGAGTGCATGGGACATGGTTCAAAAGGGACTATTGCACTCTGTAATAATGAAGATAATCTAGTCACATTTACAGGGAAAGCTGCCCTAAAAAGGATGTCTCCACTTCACTTCACTTCACTTCACTTCAAAACACTTAACTTCAAAATCGGTATAATACAAAAGAACCCCAAACAACCTCTTTTTGTTCTGTTGGTTGGGTTGGGTTTTTTTTGTTGTTTCTTTTAGAGGGAAGATAAAAGAAATATTCAAAAAGACATAATACTTTAAGGTAGTACTGTTTAAGGATGCTAGGTTAAGTGTTCATATTTCATGTATATTATCTAGCAGAAGCTATCCTTGACAAGGTAGAAATTAGGAAACTCTATCAAGATAATGTATAGCCACAAAAAGATGGGCTAAAAATTTAGAAAAACAACTTATTAAAGTATGTTTCCTCACTCTTGTATTCTTTTAAATATTTGTCGCAGGCCACTGTCAGAGAAGTATAGGAATAAACAGATGTTTTGTCTTACTTAGTAACAGATATGTTAATGTATATCGTGGTGTATGTGTATAAATATAATGCATAATATACATACATTTGAGAGATGAATTATACTCTATTATGAAGGAACAAACCTTATAAGAAGAAATGTTTATAAGAAACCTTTATAATGGCATTTCCTATTTCACTTTGATATTATACCTCTATTTTTAGAGAACCTGGGTTTTGTAAGGGTATCGTTGTGACTTTTGTAAAGAAAAACATAAATAATATTTGTTTTAGAGTAGCTTTTAATTACATTTAAGCATTAGGTAAAACTACTCTGGAAAAAAAGATAACCCATATTCACATTTTCCTTTTCTATAATTGTGCTTCAGTGTCAGTCAAACAAGACTTCATCAAAATTAAAACCAAAATGATGAAAAATTCTGAATTCAAGCATAATAATTTAGATGAATTAAATAATATGCATGTAATGAAATGTAACAGTCTGGAAACAGAGGCTGGTTATTAAAGTACATTTTTACTATAACTACAAGGGCACAAACATAGCATGACAATGAAAAAATAATACTTTTTATTTTTTCTAACTAATAATGTAAGGGGAATTATGCTAATCAAGATAAATTAATATCTCTTAACTTAATGTTTATATATAAACATAAAAGATGGTATAAAAGCTGCATGTGAATACGCATTAGATTGTTGAGAAATTAATACATATTTGCATAAGTTAAATAGCTTCTTAGATTCATTATAAACATATACATATTTGTAAATAAAGACATTTTAAAGACTGGAGCTAATGTTAGTTGTCTAATCATCTCCAAATAATATTCTGAAAAGTGTGAACACTCCATTGGTTTTCAAAATTAAAGTCAACATTTAATTTCAAACTCTTGGTAGCAGCATTTTCTTATTTATTTCACGTTAGTAATCATCCTGCGAAGGGCTTTAAGGTACCAGATGGTACTGGGGCACC
The DNA here is from genome assembly GCA_013398815.1 of Ibidorhyncha struthersii. Classification (NCBI taxonomy): domain Eukaryota; kingdom Metazoa; phylum Chordata; class Aves; order Charadriiformes; family Charadriidae; genus Ibidorhyncha; species Ibidorhyncha struthersii. The sequence continues at coordinate 68,284 of VZSZ01006161.1, read as the reverse complement.
TATCAGTTATCGACTTCTAGTAGAAGTTGGGAATATTAAAATGTTCTTTGTGACATTTTTTCAAACTAAAAGGATGAAATAATAGTCAGCTGTTGTAGCAACAGACAACATCTGTAGAAGACAGATTCCTTTTTGTTTCCTTCATTACAGGTTTCTATTTTTCTCTTTTGTAACTGGAACTAAAACACCTTAGATCCTGATATTAGTTCTCTTCTTGTCCCAGGCTTATCATCTGCAAAATAACAAATTTTTAAAAGCCCGTTAGCCTTGTACTTCTGTTTGTGTTTTCTGAGGACAGTATTAGTGTGCCTGAATGTAATCCCATGAGATGACACAGAAATATTAACATGGGCAAGAATTCCATAGGAAACTAAGATTGTATTTTCCTTGCTCAGTAAACATCTGTTGTAAAAATATGTCCAGAAAGAAATTCTTCCTGAAATCAAGGGAGGATCTTAGGGCATCTCTCACTTCATTACTTTCATTTTTTTTAACTAATGAACTACAATGCGTCAGGATTTAATGTATTGGTTCATTGAGTTTGTAACTCTAGGACTGAGCTAGTCAAGGAAAGGAGCAACTAGGACCGTGAACCCAGTGCATAAGGAACAAGGTAAAGAATATTTGGGGTTAGAAAGCTGTGCAAAAAAACTCAGATGTTTGAGGCTGGTGTGGTCTTTTATTTTTCTGTGCCCACAAACACCCTTAGAACTGAATTTTTTTAGATCCCAATAGCTGAAGAAGAGCCTTTCAGGATTATTTCATCATATCCGTAACATACAAGAAAAAAAAACAAAAGGTCACCTGTCATTTGATCAAAGGAATTCACTCTGTACAGACAGTCCTTGGTGTCCTGCCTCTACTCCCTTTACCACCCTGTGCCCCAGCACATGTATGCAGTCATGTTTCTGCACCACAAATTGCACAGCTGGATTTCCTCCAGCGGAGTTCCTCAGCTACCTGAGAGAAAACAAGCTTCAGCAGCTTGGGTGCCCTGTGGCAGTGAGAACTCTGCTAGCTTTTGCTGTAGAAGATAGGGATGTCCAACAGAGGTCTCCCAAGCCATAGAAACAGGTACTGCCTTTTCATAAATACTACATATTCTTCAGCCTTTAGCAGAATGTACAGATGTAATGTATGTTTCACTCTCAAAATTGCTGTCAGTATATACCACATGTTTTAATGGAACTTGAGAAATAGTTTATGGCTGTTTTCTGTGCAACATCCTGTAATCATCAAAGCAACGCCAGGAAATGTGATTGTAGCCGACCTAATTTGCAGTGTTTGTGTCACATACATTAGATGTAAGAGTGGAATCATTTGACCTGTTGCAGCAGCTTTCTGTAGTTTGGTGTTTTCAATGGGCACAACTTGTTTCTGCTGTGGTAAAGTATACCTCATATGCTAAGATTAGCTCATACCACATATGCTAATACATAGGGCTTTAAAAATTATCTGCCACTCCATGTCATACTATGGCTTTTTAATTGCACTGGCAAATAACATAAGAGAGAATGTGTATTAGCTGAAGTCAGAACAATATATTTGCAGATGTTGTAGGCTTCTGTGCTTCATTAAAACCTTAACACACTTAGGACAAACACTATTTCTCTTCTTTCTATACAATTTTGTTCAAAGGTCTTAATAATATTGTTTCTTTCTCCACCATAAGAATAATGACCACCTCCATAAGCACCTCAACATCGTCAAATATTTCACAGCTACTTTAAGGCTGCAAGTATTTTTTGATGTTTTTACAAAGCATATTCACCAGTTGTTTTTATAATACACAAAGTTCATAATTTGTCTGTAAGACAGCCTCAGACAGGATCTTTAAAAGCTTTACATGGAGTCCTTTACTATTACACCACACAAATAGTTTATTGTCCGAGAAACACGTAACACCAGAAGAGCTCCTAGTTCTTGTCTTTCTTTCACAAAAGTGCAGAGTCTCTTTCTAATTTCTAGCATGCTTTATTGAAAGAAGTCCTTGTACAGACTAATTGTGAAATAATTCTTGTTATTCCACTTGAAAGTGGAAGGGTGTCGTTCAGTCTCTGAGAAATGGAATCAGAGAGTCATAGAATATCTCAAGTTGGAAGGGACCCATAGGGATCATCAAGTCCAACTCCCTGCTCCTCACAGGACTGCTTAAGATTAAACCATATGACTAAGACCGTCATCCAGACACTCCTTGAACTCTGAAGGCTGATAAACTAAAAAAAGAAAAGCATTTTATTTTAGGCAAAATATACTAAGCTGTGGGCTCTGGTGGGTTAGTGGGAAGCCTGAAGTAAACTTTGATACAAGAAATCCCACATTTTTTTCTTGACAGTACTCACACCCTTTTTATCCATGGATATAGTTTGACAGCACATTGCACAAAAGCCAAGTTATATTTGCTTTCATTTTAAAGGTGCAAGAAAACTTGCTTAATATTTAAAAGTTATTTGCTTCTCGCTGATAAGTATGTGTTCTCAGTTTCACAACATGTTCCTATTTTTTGTTCTTTTTATTGTCCCTTGTTTCCATCTTGTAATTAAAATTCTGTACTTAGACTACTTAATAAATGTTCTATCTAAGAGGTAGATCTTTTTTTTTTCATTTGTCAGCCGTGAGCTGAAGAGACAGAAGGAGAGGATACGAAACTCTCCTTCTGTGTTACATTTTTTTTAAGGGGTGTAGAGAGACAAGCATATAAGATTTGCACCAGAAAGATGTTTAAGGGCATTCAAGGCTGAGAATTACTTTCTGACAAGCTGCTAAAAGCCTGTGTGGGTATTAGTGTGGTGTCAAGCTGTTGGTTTTTTTTTTGCATTTCTGTGTGATTAAAGAGATATTTTCATTTCTGCATATGCAATTGAGAGAGGAACACTGGCCTATTGACATAGGAGAGATGGGCACTCTGGGTGAAATTCATCTCACCTAACTCTAGCTGCCTGAAAAATGGGCATCTAGTTAAAGCTACTTGTCTAGGCTTCTTCTCCCTTCTTTTTTAGTCAACAGAGAGAAATAGATACTGCCATAGGCAATTCATCTCCCCTGTCTCAGACACACAACCAAGATAGGATGGATTACCTTCTTGGAGTTGCCTCTTTCTCTTGAGAAACTATATATGGAGGCTACATTTCTAGCTCTGAGAAACCATTTAACTTCTAGATAGTTAGCTAAGCTGAAACAGACTCTCTGTATACATTTGTAGCTCAGATTTCTGTTTGCAAACAAGGAAATTAAGCACTTGGCAAAGCCATTCCTTATGCTGGAAGTAAATACTTTTAGTGTATTTTACAAAGAAAATAGTATCTGCATGGACTGCACTTCTAGTCTTTTATCTGCTGCTGTGCCAGTGAACTGCTGGGTTCAAAGAGTCAGCGATTATCAAGCCAGCAAGATGAAGGGGCTGAGGAGCAGCAGGACAGAATGAGCATCTAAAAAAGCTTTTGGATAGCTTTTCTGAGAAATCAGTAATTATCAGTGCTTTGCAAAGCCATAGATAAGCAAATTATCACTGACTTTCAGCTTTTTAATAACACATCATTTAAAACACTTCAGGGGGTTACTTTTAGTACTTGAACAGTGAATTCAGAGCTTATGAACTGGTCAGTCAGTAATACAGGAGCTGAGAACTGTGTTGTCGCAGGTCAGCTACAGCAGAATTAGTGAAAGAAGTAACCTAATGACAAAGGACTGTGAAATAAAGTAGTATTACACTAGTCCACACAAATTGTGCAAAAAGCTGAACACAAGTTGGATCTTCCATGCTTATTTGTAAGACTCTGTGTTTTGAAACATCAAGGCAGGAAAGAGGGTTCATATCTCAGGCTTTAGAAATTTAAAAAACAATTGAGGTAAAAGTTAAACTCCAAGTTTTCACCTGAGCACAATGCATGTGTCTTGTCAAAATATTAATGAAAACCTAAGATAAGCACCTTCTTAAATTCCTAAATTTTTTTATTTATAATTGCTTTCTGGACAACATGAAATTTCTGTGAGTATATTTTCAGAAACATCTGGGTTATCAACAATTTTATCTACATTTTTTAAACAACTTCAGTTACTACACCAGTACAATTTCAGAAATGTCAGGTTTTGTAGTAAGCTCTACTTTGAAGTCGTCTTTCCAATTGTATGTGAATACAAATACTACTTTATTGTCTTTTAAGCAAAGAAGCAGTGGGAATGTCATGGTATTTTTGGTAGCTTTCATGCTGTCATCTGTAAAGTGATGAATCTGACATCTAACATTACACCAACACAGTTATGCTTTCCTATCAACCAACAGATCCTTTGAGTGTTCAGTGTGGCATAGATTCAGTTTGTCCTTGAATCACCTGCTGTGAGTCAGTTTCCCAGAAGAGCTGAGTTGGATGAAACAGATGTATGAAATGGAAAGAGAAGATATACAAAAGCTATACTAGATTTTGCTGCAATTTCCCTTTCAGTCCAGGTAGAGACTGAGAGAAGACTGAGATCAAGGGCTAGAGGCAAGTGGCTCTAGTAAATGACAACATTATTCTGTGGTTTTGTGCGAAACATATTATCCTGTTAGTTTATTTACAAATTTTGTAAGATTGATATAACTTGCTGTACTGGGTTTGTGTGGCCATGTTTTGATATCAGGAGGTTGTATGGTGGTCTCCGTGAGAAATGGCCAGGGCTCCCCCGTGTTGGACACAGCCAGTTCCAGCTGGCTCCGCAATGGACTCGCCACAGGACACAGCATTCAAAAAGTATTTCACTAAAGGGCAAAACACTGCATGGCAGAAAGAACAGCGAGGGAAAAAAAAGTGTGAGAGAAAACCCTGCAAACACCAAAAGCAAAGAAGAAGAAGGTGCTCCAGGCACCTGTGTGCTGATGTGCTGATGTGAAAATAACCATGCCATTATTATTTTTTACTGTACGTTATATGATCTTCCACTGATCATTTCTTTACACTGCTTTGCTATTTTACAAAAGCCAGTTTCAGCAAACAAATCTGTAATTTTCTAATAACAATTTTGAATGCCTCTTCATAACACTTAAATATTTTAATTCTAGTGTTTTTATAGCTCTAGTGATTATGATTAGACTGCCACTTTTCTATCAATACATGCATATTTTTCTTAGGTTGTGTACCTAGAACATCAGTTTTGTGCTTAATGGTAAAGATATCTAATATTTCAATAAAAATTGCTCCATAGTTTTCCTGGAACTGAATATATTGTAGACTTTGATAATTGTATATATTTATCACAGTGGAAATCTGTTTCTCAAAAGCTCAGACAGCAGAAGGACCTTATGTTTACTGAGTGGTTGTCATGGTTTAACACCAGCCAGCAGCTAGAACCATGCAGCTGCTTGCTCACTCCCCTGAGTTGCGATGGGGGAGAGAATCAGAAGAGTAAAAGTGAGGAGAAACTCATGGGTTGAGATAAAGACAGCTTAATAGGTAAAGCAAAAACCACAAATGCAAGTAAAGCAAAACAAGGAATTCATTCACTGCTTTCCATCAGCAGGCAGCTGTTCAGCCATCTCCAGGAAAGCAGGGCTCCATCATGTGTAACGGTTACTCGGAAAGACAAATGCCATCACTCCAAATGTGCCCCCCTTCCTTCTTCTTCCCCCAGCTTTATATACTGAGCACAATGTCACATGGTATGGAATAGCCCTTTGGTTGGTTGGGGTCAACTGTCCTGGCTGTGTCCCCTCCCAAGTTCTTGTGCACCCCCAAACGGCTTGTTGGCAGGTTGGTATGAGAAGCAGAGAAGGTCTTGACTGTCTAGCAACAACCAAAAACATTAGTGCACTATCATCACTGCTTCTCATCCCAAATCCAAAACACAGCATTACACTAGCTACTAGCAAAAAAGTTAACTCCGTTCCAGCTGAAACCATAACAGCGGTATAGTTTATATCAATGTGTATTTGAACTCAAAAATTTATCACAGATAAGGTTTAAGAAAGACTTTTTTTTGTCTCTGGAAATCAGGTAAGTAAAAACCTGCAGTTAAACCCATGGGGAACTGTGAACAATTTATTTTTCTCTCTCTTAAAATATGTAGGTAAAGCTGTCCTAATAAATTATCAATAGGAGGACAAACATTCTTCTTAATATGCTACCCACTTTCCTGAGATCCTTAATAATTTTCGAAAGTTAATTAGTAATTTGGCTATTCTGACATCTTGGTGTACAACACAGCAAGATGAAATATGCAGAAGGTATTTTTTCTTGATAACAGACATTTATTTCTGCTGAAATAGTAAAAAATGCATGTTCCTAAAGCCTACATCTCAGAAGATTTTATCTGTGGTTTGGTATCTTTTGGTACTCTTCCAGTAATTATATCTATCTTTGATATGAACTATCATATTCTAAGGTGGTAGTATAATTTAACTTTCTAGTTTTGTTATTTTTGAAATGCATGTATGTGAACAATTTATCATATGTGAAAACAAGTCAGAAAGCATGATTTTTTATGTGTACTGTATCATCAGTTCTTCATAGACACTGAACAGAACATTTTCAGTCAATAGTTTGTATTACTTATATACAAGCAACTGTAGGACTTAGATATATGTATTTATGTATCAAGAAGTAGCTCACAAACTAGAGAGAGTATGGAGACAACTGAAGATATAATTTTGCAATTACATGATTGTGTTAAAAGACAGATATCTGATCTTGCCTGACAGCTGTTAGGCTTACTAGAAGCAACAGTTAACTTTTAATTATAACTATTGTTTTAGAGTTGATTGAGAAAGTTCCCCCCAAACCCACAAAAGTTCAAAAGTTTTAGAGAGAATGCATATCTTTACGTGAACATTATTAGAAAGAAAGAAATGAAAAATCTTGGTCTTATAAGATCAAGTTTTTTTTGTTCATTGTAACTTCTGAAGATAGTTCCTACCTCAGTCCTACTATCTCAAGCTCAGTTTAGCAGTCTGTTGTTTTTTACATATCAGAAAGTAATACCGTCTTCTTTCTCCAATGTACAATCCAATGTCAGGAAGGACTTGAACCCCACCAGTATCTAAATATTGCACCACCCACCCACAAATATAAATATTGTCCCTGGAGTCAAGAGATTCCTACAGGAGCTCACAGGCGGCCTGATTTGGACATCTGGTGGTGGAATTCAGCCAACTCCATGTTGACATCTACTTCTGATCCCATCACTTTTGATACAATTCACAATCAGTGAAAAGAAGCAAGTGTTCTTCAAATGTGATTCATCTCACCTTAAAATGAATCCTTAAAATAGGCTAGATGAAGCTAATCCTTGAAGCATCTATTGCTATCCACAGGTGACTAGATTTACTAATACATCTACACTCAGATAACTAAAGTTCAGCTGGATGACCCTCCCTGATGCCTTGTTGCAATTCTGACATGACTGGAGCAAGACCTGTACTATACTTTATTATCCAGAGGGTTTGATCTGGTAGGCACGCTCATCAAATTCGTTTGGACCGAGTTCAGTTCAGTATGAAATGTGACAGAACAGGTACTTTACTTTGTAAGGAACTACCCTAGCCATTTTCGTCACTTTCACATCTCTTATTAAAGCAAGAACAGAAAGAGTCAGGGAAAGAAAATATCAGCCTGGGATGAGTGGGAAGTCCTTACTTCATTTTCCCTGTGAATGGAAATGCGTGGCTATGCTGACTTTAGCACATATTTTTTTGTATATCTCACTTGAGTTTTCATGGTAAAAGACAGATAGTGGTAGCAACATGTCATGAAATGATTTATCTAAAATTTCTGTCCTTACTACACAGAAGAACAAGGCTGGTTGCATCTGAAAATATAAATGGAATACAAATTAGGTACTATGTTTCCACACTTCAAGAAAGTAATATTTCTTTATAGGATTATATGATTGAAGTTGAGGGGAAAAAAATCCCCAATTTCATGATGTCCTCCTTCCGCTCTTTCACAAGATTTGTTTTATCAAGATTGACCTCTTTGCAAGCAGAAGTTGTCTTAAGTAATTTCATTATGGAGGTGCAGATACAGGGAGGGTTGGGAATAAGACAACATTTAATACTGAAGGATCTGCTTGGTTGACAAAATTAAGAGCTCACTGTCGAGTCAGCAGTACCAATTAAGTGTATTACCAAGTAAAAGGCTTTCAACTCCTGTTTTCGAGAAGCCACACATTTTACTAAAGGCAATATAGACAGTTACATTGTATTTTACTAAATGCAATGTATCTGTCTGTATCACATTTTACTAAATGCAATGTACACAGGTACAAGGAAATCTATCCTTTTTATTTGACTGTAATTAACTTGTTATTGTTGTGAAGTATCATGCTGCTCTTGGGAACAAAGTGTAATGTTCCAAATTTAATGCAAATCTTCTGTGTCTAGTGAAAAGATATCTCACCTACTGATCCTGCAGTGGTACTAGCACTTGTGCAACCATATGTTCCCATTGGCCAAGGAATATAGAAAGCTGAAATGTAACACACCGAAAAGAAATAAACATTATTAATTTTCAACTCAGTGATCTTCATCTCCCTAACTGTTGTTCAACCTGGTGACTGTCACTGTGAGCACGTATCTGTGTGAGCAGAAGGGAAACAGTGCAACAAAAAGCTGGAGGCAGGAAGATGCAGAGGTTAACAGAAACAGAGTTGTATGTTCTTCTTAAAACTGTGACCCGAGCCGGATACCTGTTCTGCTGTTTTCCCTAGCATTCTAAAACATGAAGAAGTAAATTTTGAAGTATGTGTAATTTGCTATGGTAAAGTAGCAACATTGCTGTTAAAGACTCACTTTTGCATCAAGCGTTATCAAGTAGGAACCATTCTGGCTGCTCGCCATCTGAGGGACTAGCAGTGTACTGACTTCTTAGTAAACCTAGCTGGCACCTCACAGCAGCTTTGAAGTTTTGAAAAGTCTGTGAAACTTTGGTTACAGAGGATGGGAGGGTGTGGAAGTACTTTGAAAAACTAGTTTTTTTTGTGGCTTAAAGCCAAGGGTACAAGTCATTAAATTAGCGATCTGTTGTTAGACCCACTGAATTCACATAGCTCTGCAATATGGTGTTGGTTTTGATAGCAGCAGGCTAAATAGCCTTGTAATGAATTTGCAAGGTCTCCAGAGCGAGGGTTAACTGTACCAGCAAATTTTGTAATTCCTATGGTTAATTTGATTTACTTTTGTTTAACTTTGTACAATACCACCATGGTTTTACAATTCTAACATAACAATGGAGTACAGAGAAATACAGGCCTGGTACAACAACAGAGGGCTTGAGAAATAATAATTTGCCATAACACTCCCCTACTCCCACTACGTAAATGAAGCCACTGACCTTAGGGCTCAGGGGAACAGGGGACATGAGAGCATAACATCAGAAAAGAGGTAGAAGTTAAAGGTAGAGGTAGAAGCATGTTTAACAACTTTAATTTTGTTGTTATTATTGCTAAAACTTCATAATGTATTCTTTTACTTTCTGCAATAATTACAGCTTTAATAATGATTCTTGGATTAGATTCTTAAGATACCAATTATACTAACAATAAATTATTGACTTCATATATAAGGTATGCTTTCTTTTTTCTCATAAACAAAACTTTGAGCATAAAACTATTTATTCTCTGCTAATTGCCTATGAATCCAAAGTTCCCATGGAGGAAACGAATAATTCTTCAAGGTTGGAATGAAACCGTGAACTGTGAATAAAGTAGATTGAAGAATGAGAAGAAAAACATGATTTTGAATAGAATCTAAGTAAATAGCTCACACAGTGAACATTATTCATGTTGGGAGGATAATAATAGTGGACTTTTAATAAAAAAAAATGGTTTTGTTATTATATACTTAGAAGCCCTACCATAACACTTTGCTCTAGGATGCTAAATTAAACGTTCATAGACAACCTCATTTATTGACATGTCTAATATCTCATGCCTTGTGTTTATATTCCCGGCAGTATTTTTTTTAAAATAGGTATTTTCCCTTTAATACATATCTATGGTATAAAAAACAAAGATATTTTATTACTTGAATACAGGTTATTTAGTGGACTATTTAGTATAAAAGTATTGATATGAGGATCAATAAACTGTGTAATCATTTTCCCATGTATTAATCGTTCATCTATTATAAGTTTATATTGCTATTCCTTCAAGAGTTTCCATGTAACGTTTATGTTCTGATCTGTAGAATGTAAAATGGCCACTCAGGTGCCATGTGCCAGGAGCATAGTATGTGTTAATGCACACAGTCTGAGAGTTATCACTTCCTTCTTCCAGTACTCCAGGAGTGACTCCCAACAGAATATTCTGAGGTCTTGTGGGAACACTTACAGTCCTGGTGGTGTTAGCTTTAAATGATTACCAGTAGGGCAGTCTGCATCTAAATGCTCTTCAACTGACCTAGGTAATGGAGTGTAATCTTGGGAGATTAGATGGGAAACAATCACTTTAGAGTCTAGGCATGTACTCTTCCAGCCCCCCGGATCAGCATATGACAGAAGTGTTACAACAAGGAATGAAAAAGGACAGAATGGGAGGAATGGATACAGAGTCATTGTTTCAGTTGCCATTTAGAGTTTTGACAGAACTGCCAACAGAATTGCCAAGACACCTTATGATGTTGACTGGCTGAAAAGAAGTGGTCACAAAAAATCACAGTTCTTTATATTAAATTTCCCTAGATTTCCAGAAGGAACTCAAGCCAATATGCTTGCTAACTTTTCTGTAGCACCTATTAAACATCAAACCAGTCTATGTTTGTGCAGAATAAAGATGGTAAGATCAATTGTAGCTATATTATTCACTCACGAATAGATCAGTTTCTTTATGCTCAGATTTATTGTAACCTGTTCCTCTCTAGTATTGTTAAGGCATATTGAACCAAAAGGAGGAAAAAAGAAAAAAAAAAAAAAGAAAAAAAAGTCTGTTCAGAGCCCTGATCCTTTATTCTAGCTAAGAAATNAGTGATGTGTAACTTTTTTTTTTTTTTTTTTTGCTTTTTACATTACCACTGCTCAGTTGTTCTATGTGATTTCAATGTTTGTTAAAGCCTTGACTTCAGAGAAGGATAGGTTGCATTTTTATAGTTCACCTAGAAAAGGGACAGTTCCCAGATAAACTGTTAAAGGAACAGACAAAAAGGACAGTTAAAATTCATTAAATCTCACACATTTCCGTGTTTTGTCAGAGAATTGCATTTTAATAAAGCATCTACCTGCTTTTGAAAACAAGAGGATAGGTTCCAGGTTTTTGCCTCCTTCCCAATTATATTTCCCTTGCTCCTGTCTACTTATTTCTAGAAGATCCCTACTTGTCCATGTCAGAGTAATCACAGTGTCTGTTGGGATAACACTTAAGTGAAAACTATCTGTTTAACCCTAAGAGAATCTGAATGCAAAAATACTTGGCTAGTAAGTCTGTGAATGGGCTTTCTCAAGTTAGGACCATATGTCATGTACACAGAAGCTAATTTAAAGACTAAAAGATGATTAAATAAATATAAGACTCAGTAGCAAAATGATCAGACCCATTTATTTTATTATATTTTCAAAATCTTGTAGTCTTCTGTTCTAGAGATGTTTAAATTCTAACTCTTGATGCCATTAGTTCCAAGCCTTATTTAAAAATATTGTTTTAAAAAATCGTTATTTTAAAGAAAGCTTTGAAGCATCAACTGATACTCTAGATATTCAGAAGATAACTCCTTCCTTTTTGATATACATTCTTTTGGTTAACTCATGCTTTTCTAGTTAATGTCATTATTTTTGATGAGTAATTTCTGTTTGTGTATGACTTTAGTTTTCAGTACTGCATTCCTCTCTGTCTTTGGGTATTTGTCCAAACACAGATTTTTACATAGATACAACCATTTCCTGTTTCTTGAAGGTAGTCTTTAATAACTGCCAGATTCATTTATTTTCAGTCTTGATTTAGAGGTGAAATGATACATGACTGGAACAAATTTTAATACAATAAAATCTATTGTGAGTGACAGATCACTTTTCTAAGCTAAATTGCAGGAATGTCTGTGTTTTCCTTAAAGATATCATGGTTCTGGACATATTTGTAGTTGTTTTGCACTCATGACTGAAGTTTTCCTTTCAGATGCTAAAAATTATAAATCTAGTAATAACAAGTGAAACTGCTGCTGTATATGAACTTTCCATTTTTTTCTACCAACAAAAATTCATTCTGTTTAAGACTTTGGGGACATAATTAATCGCAGGGCATGAGAAAATACCTGATTAATGTAAAGATTACTATTTATAAGAGATTACAAAGGAGTTAGGACATACTGTGTTCTTTTTACGTGCTAATTATCTTGAAACTATGACAATGGCAACTACATTTTAAGCGGCTGTTACCAAGTGTCATAGAACAGATCATTTGCTAGACATTCATTAAGAAAAAGACATTATGTTCTCATGGAAAGAGGTTAAAAAGTGAAAGTATACTATGTTTAACCCTCTAGCAAAAATCCTGATTATATTGATTATAACCTTTAATAATACTGATTATAACCCTTAAAAATACGGTATTGGGTTTACGCAGCAAGGAGGTGTTGCAAGGGTGACCTCTGTGAGAAGAGATGAGCATCTGTCTCTGTGTCAGACAAAGCCCGTCCCAACCAGCTCCAAAACAGACCCACTGTTGGCCAAAGCTGAGACCATAGGTGACACTGGTGACACCTCTGTGTAACATATTTATGAAATTGTAGAAAACACTGTGCAGTAGATCTGAGAAAACATGAGAGAAACATCCCTGCAGACATCAAGGTTAGAGAAGAAGGAGGAGATGGTCTCCCATGCACCAGAACAGAGATTCCCCCACAGGCCATGGGGTAGACCACAGTGAAGCAGTCTCCCTGCAGCCCATGGAGGACCACGACGGAGCAGATTTTCAGCCTGCAACCCATGCAGGACACTACAACAGAGTGGGTGGATGTGTCCTGAAGAAAGCTGCAGCCCATAGAGGCCCCATGCTGAAGCAGACTCTTGGCAGAAGCTGCAATCTGTAGAGAGAAGCACATGCAGTACTATGTTTTCTGTCAGGAGATATGGCCCATGGGGGACCCGTGCTGGAGTATTCTGTTCCTGAAGGACTGTATCCTTTGGCAGGGACCACACACTGTAGTAGGGGAAGAGTGTGAGGACGAAGGAGAAGCAGAAATGAAGTGTTATGAACTGACTGCAACCCCAATAATAATTTGGAATACTATTTGCTCAAATAAAGGCACTTATCACTTATTACTGCTTTTGAAGAACATAATTATCCTTACCTTTGTGTTCAAACTTTCATCTCATCATTGAATTTTTATAGAATTTCTTTTAAACAGTAATTTGAAATTAATATTTAATGTTGGCCTTAAGCAGATAATTGCAATACTGGAAATTAGATGTGAAAATTCAAAGAATTTCAATTTTAATCTTAATAAGGAACAAGGTTTCCAGCAAGATTACATTCCATCTGATATAAATGAGAATGATACTTGAATGTTATACAGGAGAGTGTATCACTAATTAGAACAATACTGAAGTGGAATATGGTTCTCAGGACAGATTTGTCGCATTCTGGTTGAATCCATACATGATTTTGTGAAGTAGATAGTGGTGAATTTAGTCCATATGTCATGACGAGCTGGTTAGACTTTCACAACTGGGTGATTGTAAAGTGACACTTTAATGGAGACACCTGTGAACAAACCTGAAATTTATAAATATGTCTGAGAGGTTCATATAGCTGCACATTTTGTGCATCTTCCTTAGTAACAAAATGTGGCAAATAATTTACATTTATCAGATGCAGAAAATGTTTGAACCCTCTAGAAAGGTCCACCATCCATGAATTCTTGGATATTCTGACGCCAGATCCTGAGAATCAGCCATCGAGTTACAGGGAGTTGGCATTTGTTTGTAAATGGCAATCAAAGTGGAAGGCATGCACTGAAACTAGAAAAATCTAAGGTTACTTGGTTTATCACACTTTGCCACAAAAAGGGCTATCAAGAAGCACTGAACTGTGGAATTCCAGCACTTTTCAAACGGACTTGAGCTAACACATTCATTTCTGATCTTTGATTGCAGCTCTGTTTTGGGGGTTTTTGTTTGGTTGGTTTTTTGTAATTAACTTTTTTTTGCAACAAATCGCTATGATTTATATTTTATACTTCTGAAATATTTTCTTAGTACTTGGGATTCTGGATATGTATAGTTTCTCCTTGAAGGAATACTCCAGTTGAATTATGAGTCGCTGGCAATTTCCATCATGATGAGAGAGAATCTGAGATCAGAGAATTTTTCCACTTCTAGCTATTGATTCAAAATGGCTTAATGACAGAGATACAATAAAATCTGCAGGAACGAAATGAAAACCTCAGATTGTTAATGCAGTTGCCATTGTAATTATTCTTTTCAACATGATCAGCTACTTAGATTATTTTTTTAATATACCAGAGGAAGAATAATTCCTTCATCTGCTAGAGACCCTCAGATACTTTCCACACCATTTTGAAATAAATAATGTTATAAAGTGTAATTAAAACTGCAAATATTTCTGAATGATCAAACCATTTGATTTCTGCAATTTTAAATCCTGCGTATGAATAATGTATTTGGGAGCTCATTGGTATCCACAGTCTTTCACTTTGACTTATAAAAATTGTTTGCTATTTACATTAGTATTCTGTCTTTCTTAAAAAGCATGAAAACTTGTCAAGAAACAATAGCAATGACAAGGGTTTTGAGAAAAAAAAAATACAGATAAGGCAGTGATTGTTATAGATATGTGAAAAAGAAGATGTTACATACATGGCAAACAGCAATAAATTATGAACTTCACAACAGTGCTGGTAAGGACTTCAGATTTCATTCAAATAACGCAACAACATCTGAAAAGTGATCTGTATAGATACTAGATTTAAAAAGTTTTTCATTGAATATGAATACAATAAATGCAGTCCATCTAGGTATTACCTGAGGAAGAGGAGAACAGACAACAAGGGATTTCAAAAGGTAAATCTATAAAATTCTGTATTTCTTTCTTTAAAGTTGGACAGCTGAATAAAACCAACAATAAACAACATGCTACAAAACCAACTTCTTAAATGATTATACTAGAGTAGTAGCAATTTTTGTAGGTACCATTTCTTCCTCTACATTAATTTAGTTAGAGTCTCTTACATGAGCATTTTTTGCATAGTGCATGTTTCTTCTACTGGTGTATTCTCATTACTACAATTTCCCAGTTTCTTCAAGTGACATTCATCTCACTTTACTGCAGATGCTGGCAGTTTGCTATAAACTAAAAAGTTATCAAATGGAAAATAAAACAAACAAACAAAAAAACCCCACCAAAACCCAAACCATCAACAATATGATTTTAATTTACCCTAACTACAATACTTAGAAAACATTTTTATGAATGTGGGCAACACAACTGTTTCTTTTCCTTGCAGTTCCTAGCTGTCTGCAGCCCTCACCTAGGTTCAGTTTATGTTACACACGTCTAAATTCTGATATTTGCAATTATCTTCCTTACTTGCAGCCATTGTATTATTTAGAGTGCCAATGGAGTGACAAGACAGATATACCACCCTCCTTGACTGACACACTTGTTTGCAATGTTACCTGTCAAAAAAGATGAATGACAGAAGGAAAAAGAAGCAGATTTATTTTACCCTGAATGACAAACAGGAATAAGTTGACATGGTGTGTCACTGACAGAGCATTATATCCTCAGAAACGTAAATAAATTTCTTAATTTACTTATGCTTGCATTAATTTTGTTTTTATTTATGTATTTCTTTCTTGAACCTGTGTTATATGTAACTTTAGCATTTTCCCAGAGAAATTATTCTGCTGGTGCTTTGACAGTCTATCTGAAATAAATGACATCAAATTTACAAGTGGTGTTTCAGGTGCCTTTATTTCATAGGTTATTCACTTGTAAATGTAGGGTTTACTTCCACACATCATGAAGTAAGTTGCAAACTCTCAAAAGGTTTGTGTTTTCTGTTGTTATTTGCTTTTCCTCTTGTATTTAAGTACTAGATCTCCTTAGTCCCTTGTATGAAATAGCTGTTTCTCTTTAAGTAGTAGCACAAAGATTTTCTAGACCTAGGAATAGGTGTGGTTATGTAACAGTTAAGAAATTGATATTTTTTTAATTCTGTCTGCAGAGTGGCCATGTGGCTGTGATCTACAGCCCTTAATCAAGATTTTTTTTTTTTTTTCACTGTACTGGAGTAGTAAGACTGTGGAATAAAAGACTCTGAGACATGTGTTTCTCATATTTGTTTCTGTACCCACGTGCACACACATACACACATATAAGCCCTGCATCCCAGAAGAGCCCAGGCTGTTGGGTTAGTAGTAATCCATGCAAAAACTGCTGTGTTTCCTATAGCAAAGAAAAAAAAAACTCCCTCTGAAATATGTTTTAAAGACATCTAAGCAATCTATACTGTACAACATAAATTGAGGAATGGATCACATTCATCTGAGTGGGACGATTCCCTCTAACTTCAGTCTGTATCAGATAAACAAAGACATTCAGTATTTGAATGCACATTACTTGCATTTACTGCTCATTTTATAATTTCAAGAATTTAACATAAATTACTTTGAAAAAAATGTTGCTTATTTTACTTGACATTAGAAACTTTAGAAATCATGTGAACAATTTTGTTTCATTCAAACCAATTTCAGAACATCATAGTGTAGGTTGTGCTATCCACATCAGAGTTGATGATCATCTTAAACTGTGTTATGCCGAAACATACAAATCAGCTTAAAGGACGTGGTATTACCAGTAAGTATAAGGAAAGCAAGAGCCTTTTAAACTTTATCTGTAGGCATTAAGTCCCACATAGGTTTTTTCACCAATAACACAGAACTGAAAATTCTGTGATTCCTCCCAAGGGAAATAGAATGTAAGCACCTTCCTGGAGTTATAGAGAGGACTTCAAAGACAGATATGCATAGACTGTTATGCATATGCATACTACAACTAAGAGAAAGATACCTTGATACTCATAAAATGACCATGAGTGAAAAGGTTTTGCTTCTTGACAAAAGGTGCTTTGTCTACACTTGTGAGAAAATAGTTTTTCTGATAATAACTAATAGTTATTTTTTAGTTAATACTTAAGATCCAATCATTATCATATAAAACAAAATACAGGAATGTATGGACAAAAGGTAGAAGGTCAAACTGGACATAAGAATAAAGCAGACATCAGCAAGTATACAGCATAAAATATAAAAATAAAAACTGGGAAGTAACTGAAAGAGAAAAATATTCTTAAAACAGAAACAAAAGCAAATGCTTAAGATTATGGAGGAAGTTTAAAGTATCAAACAATGCGAAATAAACATATGAGACAGACTCTAATAGATAAAAGGTGAGAAGAGTTATTAATGAGGAAAGTTTTTCTGATTTTTGCATCTTTGCCTGTTTGATATCTGTTTTTATCTTATTTTTAGGTTTAAAATGCAATGGGTTGATTCCATTTTCATAAATGTTTTGAAACACCGTAGTATCTTTGAGTGGAAATAGGAGGAGCAGGTCTACTTCCATACATACAGTCCCTCTGAGAAGTAATTATGTAGCAGCTGTGTAGTGTCGCAATTAAGGAGAAAGTTTATAGACATTGAAAATCTTAAAAATTAAGCAAGAACAAACAGAGCAAATAACTACCCAGAATTTGATAAGGATGCAAAGATTAATAATCCATCAAAACCCAGGTCCAGAGTCATCCATATTCTTTGAAAGAGAACCCTATCAGAATCTCCATAGAATAATTACCAGTTGGTCCAGCACTTTTCTGAGTGGGAAGATCACAGCTCACAAAACCATTAATAGCATGCGTTGCATTTCATGAGTTTTCCTTAGAAGTCTTGCATCAAAATCCTGAGCAAGCTTAATCATGCATAGTTTGAGAACTGATGAAATCATAGCCTTAGCTGTTCTGCCTTCACATTGTATCAGAAAGAACACAACAAATAGATATTTCTTGTGCACAATATCTCACATACAGAAAAAAAAAGAAGTGTTAAATATATGGTTATTCATGTAACTGCTAATACAATAAGAGAAGACAAACATTAATATTTATAACATTTGCTTATCAGCTCCATGTTATGTTCATTTTGGCTTTGTACAACTTTCTACATTATGTAGCATTTTCCAGGATTTAGTCCTTAACTCAGTAAACACAGTAAACTCTATATTAATGTAGCTGATTTTTTAAAGTGTTAATCAAATCACTTAGTTACAAGTTTTAATAAGCATCACTATGGTTTTCAAGTTTAATGACAAAATATTGATAAATATGCATATGAAACTTGGCAAGAAAAAAACCCTAACAAGAATTGTTGATGGGGTTTTGGTTAGTGGGAGGTTTGGTGTTGTTCTTTTGTTGAGGAGTTGGGTTTTTTTGGCAGGTGGAGAGGGATGTTATGATTCTGCTGAAACTGGATTTGTTTTTCAATGAATCTATGCTCTTTCCCCAAAATTTTGCTTGTTCCATACACAATCTGTTGCCTCACTTTTGTTTAAATTGAAAACACAAAACCACTAATTTTAAGGAGATTGTGTGGTAAACATAAGTGTCTAATCAAATACATTTAGAAGATTACTTAGCCAGTTTTCTGAGCCATTTATAAATTATACAGCCAGGTTATTATGAAGTCTATCCCAAACTAAGATACATTGGTACCATAAGGCTTTGGGTTGGCTCAGAGCAAAGGAAGAATAAGGATACACCTAGACCTTGTACACATAACTTCACCTTTATATATGATGGATGAGGCACAATTCATATTTTGAGAACACTTAGCTTGGAGTATAGCAGTTAATCACTTTGGGTAGGATTCATGTTGCCTAACTTTTGACGTTTAAAATGTAGGTGTTATGTCAAAGCTCGTTGTTTAGGCTTTCAGTGTAATCAGTGTGATAGACAAATGTAAATACAGCATCCAAATTTTGAGACAATGTTTAGTCCACAGATGGAAGTCCTTCTCATAGTGATGAAGAAAATAAGCTGAGCTAAATACGTTACCTCATAAAACTCCCTGGAGGCTGAAGAGATCATCCTGTGGCATATTCTGGCAACTGCGGCCTCTTTTAAAGCTGCTAGGGAATCATTCAGAGATGATGGACAAGACCTATGGCTGACCCAAATGGAGTGGCAAACTGTAAGATGAGGAACCCTTCCACCCAGAAAAAAGTCTCCTGTGGAATGTCAAAAAAAAAAGGGTTAGAGGGCTGTAGCTCCCTGCAAATATCACGACATTGCCCATTTATGTCATGGTTGCACACACTTCTTTTTCCTCTTTTTCCCTTCTTGTTCACTGTACTTGAGAACTATTGTGTTTATGGGTTTTTCTGTTCATGAAAAATGTAAAGACTTGTGTTTTATTTTATATACCTGTTTTGTTTGCTTTTTAAATAAAGATCAGTAGAGAGATTTAAAAATTCTGTGACTTGAAGTATTTTCTACTTTATATTTTGCAAGCGGGAAATTAGCAGTCTAAATTTTGAGAAAGGTCAACAATTCACACACCAGAAACAATATTTGAATTTTATTTTCAAAGCACAGAGCAATGTGCTCTCATGAGACTTTTATCTTCTGCAGGCCCTCAGCTAAACATTCAAGTTGACTAACTTGAATTGTGTTGATATAAAGATACATTTATTTTTAGGAACTACCTGCTCTTCAGGGCATTAAAATCTTGGCTGTGAAGGCAAATGCACCCTTATTTGATGTTGATAAAGACATACAAGTGCTTTTATTTTTCTAATGCATGGTGAAGCTTTTCTGGTTCATCCACAGTTCTACTATCCTGGGGGACACAGCCAGAAGCACGCTGAACTACAAGAGCATTATTGGGCTAAGAGTTTTACTCCTTAAAATGCATGGTGAAGGCTAGTCCCTGTTCTTCCTTTAAAGAGTATTAGAAAAGAAACAGCTTAGTCCTTTTGGATTTGTGTGGATAAAGAAAAAGCTGGAACAAAAACCATAGTATCTAACCCTTCAACTAAGAAAATAATGTGAAAAATTAGAACAAGAAATAATATTAGAAAATGCTTAAAATATCAGAGTACTACTTCAGAGTAGTTTTGTTTGAACAACATTATGAAGTTAATTTCTAATACAATGTGTAATTGTTTTTTAGACAAGTCATAAACAGACTTGGTTTACTTCCAAAACAGAAAAAGACATTCTAATGAAATTCTGATTAACTGATCTTTGGAAGATATTGCGCTTGTTGCTTTGGTTTTTTTCAGGCTTTATTTATAATTAAGAGCTTCCTTTTATAAAATTTGAAGATTTATTAGAAAGTAATAATAATTTTAATTTACATTTTATAGTCACCCAAGGATGACTAAAGCAGATAGTGGTGAATAGAGTATGCAGATTATTCCCTCCCCCCCCCCCTTTTAAAAAAGTTAGAATATGATGGTTTAGTAGAGTTCCCCTGAAAATACACAATCGAACTGAAATGAAAATTACATGCATAATTTTGCAAAATTAGCATTGTGAACCCTTGAAATGATGGATTATAATCCAACCAACTCTATTTGTACTCCAGCAGGTATATGAGGAAAGTCAAGTAAATTGTAGAGGCAGACAGAACGGAAGTTAATTAGGAACATATAATTTAATTAATAATATGATTTTGGTTTTGACTGTGGTATTTTTCAGGCCAAGATAGTAACAAAAACTAAAGCAGTTTCTCAATCCCATAGAATCAGAACAAACAGCTGGCTTCGGTGATTGATGGCAACAGTTGCTGAATCTTAGATTAGTTTGGTGGGGTTTATTGGAGATGCTTGGGGAGGCAAGAAAGGCCATTGTTCCTCTAGAGCTCTGGAATATTCAGATGACAAATACATGCTTCTGAGACCACAAAATAGACAGAAGTTGAGGCAAATCTCTGTTGAACATCTGTGACTGCAAACCCACAGTACATAGGGTTTGCAGAAGAATATAAAGGTAAAAAAGAAATCCTATTGAAACACAGGTGACAGAGGCAGAACTATGAAATCTTTTTGAATAACATCAATATGCAGTATTGAACTTTTCTCTAAGGCCTTCTTTAAGTCTTTTCCTGACCTATTCCAAGGGAATATGCTCTGTGTATATAAACCAGGATTCAGCTGACTTTACATTAGTTTTTAAGAAATCTGTAGATTAAGACAGATGATGTCAGGATTCATTTGTGGGGAAATAAAAATATTGTCACCTTGTGCCATCTGAAAATTTTTAGGGTATCTTAACCATCTCCACAGTTCTGGCAGATCCAAGTGAGACACAAGACAAACTAGGGGAGCCAAAGTCCTCCCAGAGCATCAGCTATAGGTGTCATATCCCACAGTGCCCAAAATGACATTGCAAGCCTGTGTTTAGGCAACTAAATGCAGATCCACATTTCACAGTTGGTGAATAGGGAGAATTTGTCACTTCCAGAAAGTGATTTATACCATATAATTTGGACACACATTTTAGGATGATGCCTATTTCTTTGTTAAATGAAACTCGTTGGCAAATTTAGACTAAGGGTTTGATTCAGCCCAGCACTGGACACCTCAGCATAGTTTTCTACCTACTTGCTAAAGCATAAGATCTTATTCTACCCAATTTAGATAAGATAGTACCTTGCCTTGAGGTCAAGGCCATTAAGACCTACTGCTGCACTCAGTGCTCTGACATTTGATGACAAACAGGAGCTTTTCTGAGTCATTCATATGTTCCAAAAATGAGGAATTCTCTAGTCCTGCTGATCACAATGAAATGTAGAGGATGATTTAGCTGAATGAACATATGACTCTGTTTAGGAATAGTACTCCAAACTTTACTAATTATATTGATTGATTTGCATTAGCTATAATGGGTGTTTAGATATGTCCTTCACATGTAGATATGTCTTCTGTAGATACTTAAATATAGATCTCTAAAAATAGAGATCACTGTAAATACTGAGCAGATTATGTTTGCTTATCCTACCAAAAACCCAAAGGTCATTGCCTGTGAAGTGGATTAGGAATTACATCTAAATTCTGATTCTCATAACTCCTAGGTGTTACATGAGCTCCATGTGACCTTTGTCTTCTTGACAGGTTCTGCAAACCATATGGAACTCCAACTTTTGGTTCAGATAACTGTAAGGAAAGCAAAGCATATTTTTTTCTAATAGCAACACTGTTACACGAACTCTAGATGCTGAGCGAAACATTTTTCAATTCAACAGATTCTAAAATCCATCTGCAGGTTACAAAACCAAGGCCTTGCCAATTCCTTTACAGTAAATTGAACCACCAGCTGCTCCAGAAGTACTCATATGCTGGTGACTTTTCCTGCTATTTGCCAACACAAATTCAAGTCAAGCTAACATATTTAGAGTAGAGGCTTGAACCTGAAGTCCAAATAATATAATGCCACTTGTCATAAAGTCACCACCATTACAACAACCATTGGAAGAAACAACTACCTCCCCTGACAATGATACCAGCTCTTTTTCTGCATCCTATTCATGAGACAGCGAATCACTCCAAGACTGTCTTGATACAGTGGAAAACATGCTGGGAAATGAAACGTTTGTTAAGGTTTCTCAGGGTTTACAGATTTGTCAACAAGCTAAGCAATGCTATGCTTTTGTCTGTTCATCTTAAATCCCACTTAGCTGATGCCAGAATAAGATGCATACAAAAGCGTTTATCCATAACACAAAAAATCAACAACACAGAAATTGAAACAAAAATAAAAATAAAAAAGAAATCCCTGAAACAACCAACCAAAAGCGATACACTTAAAAAATGAATACGCACAGCTGTCTTAAATTAAGATCACTTCAGGAATATTTTATTTATCTCCCTGATTTACTGTTGTTTTTTACCTGATCTACTGGAGCAGGTCCAGAGGAGAGCCATGAAAATGATCAGAAGGCTGGAACACCTCTATTATGAAGAAAGGCTGAGTCAGGGTTGTTCAGCCTGCAGAAGAGAAGGCTCCAGGAAGACCTCGCTGCAACCTTTCGGTGCTGAAAGGGGGCTTATAAGAAAGGTGGAGAGAGCCTTTTTACCATGGCCTGTAGTGACAGGGCAAGGGGCAATGGTTTTAAACTGAAAGAAGGTATGTTTAGATTGAACATGAGGAGGACATTTTTTACGATGACACTGGAACAGGTTTCATAGAGAGGTTGTGGATGTCCTGCCACTGCAAGTGTTTCAAGTCAGGTAAGACAGGTCTCTGAGCAACCTGCTCTAGTGAAAACTGTCTTGTCATGGTAGGGGGTTGAACTAGATGATCTTTGAAGGTTCCTTCCAACCCAAATCATTCCAACCCAAATCATTCTATAATTCCATGATTCCATGATAATCTTGTAACTCACTTGATTGAAGTTAAAGGATTTTCCCTCTTCTTAGATATGAAAATATCTTTTTGTTAGATTTAGGAAACGATTTAAACATTGCCTAAGCATTCAGTGGCATTTTAAATGTAGCCAGGATGTTCACAAATAGTTAACAGATACGATGAAGGATCTCTAGGTGGCAATTTTGATGAAGCAGAAGCTAGATGCTAGGTAAGGAGTTTACAGTTGCTCTAAAAGCAAAGTTTAAGCACTAAAAGTCATCTTCTCCAGTTAACGTTACAACCATTTTCCTCAAAGAGATATAAAAACTCCCCTTCTCTTGTTGTTTCTTTATATATTATAGTTTAGGATAGTTCGGGGTTTGGGGTGTTTTTTTGCTTTTTCTTATATCTTATCTCAGCATGGTTATAAAAAAGTTAACGCAGAAATCAGAAAACTGTATATCATTTATTTCTGACTTGCATGTTAGATGTTACAATAATTTATCATGCTAATGTGTAAATCCATTTAGTCTGTGAACCACAATTTCTTTCTCTTAGGCACGTAGTTAAGTCATTTTCAGTGAGTGAACCTTGGAATGCCTTTCACTGGCATTTCGTAGAGGCCATGTATGCCTATTGAAAACTACCTTTCTTTCCTTATGTGCTTTTTGCACCTCTTAAAAGCAACTCGCAGGTCTCTTCCTGGTATATGGAGAACAGGTGGAAACTTGTAATTGCATAAGAAAATACAAGCATACATACATTTAGGATGTTTTAGGATATTTTAAAATAGTACTCAGTCGGCATCTAAAATGAACATACAAACCTAGTTTACACAGAATAAATTGCATTCCCTTTATGTGTTGGCAGGTATGGATGTGTACTTAGCAATACAACCACAAAGTTACCACTGCTTATTAGTGTCATTTTGGACATTAATAGCCGTCACACCAAAAGACAGTTTGGACTTCAGTGTTCAGTGTTCCTTCAAAAGAGGAAAATGTTTCTTGGATTCAACTTGGGAACGAATGTTAAGTTGATGTTGAGGCCTTCTTCATGTATCTACATGTAAAATCACTGTGATGCAGCTGGCAGATTTTCAGCCAAATCATGAGACAGAAGATCTAATGCCTGTTCCATTGCCTGGAAAAAAGGCCACTTCACGGCACAGGCCATTCTTCTGGTGTCAGCAACAGTCCTGTCTCTGTCACCTCGCTGCAAACAAACCATGCACTTTTCTCCAAACAAAGCACAGTGCAAATTATAAGAGATGTTACTATAAATGCACCTTTACTTCCATTGAGCACCTTGCTCAATATTTCTACTGGACAGACAATGAGGCAGAGCAAGGCTGTGAGTAGACCTTATCTCCTTACCGACGACCTGAGCTCTTCTCCTTCTGTATCATAGTAAGGATACCTGTGTCCACACAAGATATTCCTCATTCATAACATTATCTAAAGCCTGCTTAGTCTCATGGGTTTGTTTGTATTGATTTCATTGGACTCTGGATCACCGCATTGCCTTTCTGATGTGCAGTGAATAATTAATTAGAGGTATTTTTTTATACTTTGGACTAAGTCTTTTTATAACTTCTTTCAGTCACAAACTCTAATGGGAGCTAGGGAAGTCACTTAGGTTATTATTCAAATCCTATTAAGAAACATTGGGTGACATACTGAGTTGTCAGAATTAGCAGATGACCAATTCATATGTTGGAAATCATTTATCTGAAGTGTAAGTGATCGTGATTGCTGCTGATTCTGATGTGTTTATGAAATTACTTAGTCAACCACCAGTTCCTCCTCCTACGTCATGTAAAGTGTATGGCCACCTTTATTGAATTTACTGAGTGAAATTATAGAAATGGTCACTAATGAATTGGAAATAGCATATAGAAACCAACTTTTCATTTGTGTAAATATGTAATTTTTCAGATATTTCTGGAATATCACTTTCAGTAAACAGCAATAACTAACTGTTTGTGCATACTGATGAAAAGATCTGATACTTAAACCTGTGCTAAATTGTGTCTACATACAACAAATGTGAATTTTGCAAGAAAGAAAACAGATTTCTGCCACAAGATTTTTATTTTTTTTTTACTGCTTCAGAGTTCTGTTAGCAAGCTTTGCTCCTACAAGGTCACAGCTGAAACTACCAAATTTTGAATTTAGCAGTTTTTAATCAGAACTATATTTTTACTTAGGAAAAATATAAAGAGGCAGGGTTATGTACATTATAGCTAGCTTTGTGGAATTAGTGTTCTTACCTCAGTCCACTCCTATGTAAGAAGATTGTTGCCAGTGTTTGTGGGTTGACTACTTTGGCCTTTAAATGACAAAATTATTAGCAAAATCCAGTTCAGTTTATGAGGAAGATACACATAAATCACAGAGAAAGAAAGAAAGAAAGAAAGAAAGAAAGAAAGAAAGAAAGAAAGAAAGAAAGAAAGAATGTACACACACGTATGTTATATATATGTATGCAAAATAGGTAAAGATATAAGAAACAGGCAGAGATGTTATAGGTATAGATATGGATACAGACATAGATGTAAGCACCCTTTTTTGTGCAAATGAATTTTATGAAAGGCAAAATACAACATATAGAGACCAATAATGACTTTAATATGAAAAAAAATATATAAGCAAACAAATCCTGGTTAAAAGTTAAAAAAAAAGGAAGAGAAAAGAAAATTTAAAAAAAGGGATTAGTTCATAGGATAACCAGAAAACAAGAGAAATAATGGTGCCTCCTCTTTTTGATTTTTTTATTATTTCAAATCCAATTTTACATGTAAATCTATAGCTATCATTTTGTCTCAGTATCTATTATTTCACATGCAGTACAGGACTGAAGCAGCAAAACTGACACCTAGACAGCATAGTATTAAAATGTGAAACCATTTCTAGAAATCTGCGTATGGTATGTCAAAGCCCAGTCAACTTGCATTAGCTTAGTAATCTGCACTGCATCACTGAACATTAGCTCTATTTCATCCATTATGGTGCAGATTGCTTATTGTGTTCCCAGGGCTCTTTTATATGAAAGAGCAATAGTACTGTCTGCCAAAACGGTCTTGCCCTGTCAGAGTAGTTTTAATTGAGCTGAGCCATAGGACCCTGCCCAGTGCTATTACAGAAGCAGAGAACCATTTGTTGAATAGCATTCTATGAGATTATAGCTGTTAAGAGTATAATGGACAGTTAGTTTAATATCCTACCCATCTAGGACACTATAAACATACCCATAGGCAGTCATTTTACCTAGTTACCCCGTTTCCTAAAACAGTGTGGGTCTGGTGCTTTGTGTCTATCTTTTATGTGAAAATTACTGCTTGTATTGGCAACAAGTGTTATCCATTCTGTGATCATGGGAGGGAGTTCGAAGAGGTCATCTTTTGAAAGCAAATATTTACAGCTTAAACTCCTTCTGATTCATTAGAGCAACTATATTACTCAAGTAAAATGAAAATTAATGGGATTTAAACATTTTATATATTTTTCCAATGCAAATATGTTAACGAATCAATGAAAAAAATAGTTAAGAAAAATATTTTATTTTGAAGCTTATGAGAGCTGATTGTAAATAATGACAAATATAAACAAGTCTAAATAGGCACCTGAAAATTTACTTTTTCAATTGTTTTATTTGAGTAGTTCTGATATTTGAACATATATCGCTTAATTTAAAACATTCCTTTGTAGTTTCAAATTGATTTACAAAGTAGCATGTCAGCAGAGCAGCATGTCTGGAAAGAAACCAAGCAATTATTAAGTACTTCCCAGCAAGTTTATGTAAGTTTGTATATGGAAGAAAAAAAAAGTTGTGAGTCATCAAAATGGAATTAGAAATGCAAGTTCTTTCTCCAGCTGTTGAACACAGGACATAAATAGAAGCCCCCTTCATTTTGTATCTCTGATAGACCATCAGAGATCAAATAAATTAGATACGATGATTTCTTCTGATGATGATGATGATGATTTGTGGAATCCCATTAATTCAGTTTAATAAATTTATCTAATTTATCAAAATGCTGTGAATGGAGGGCTTATTGTACTTCCATTCTGTATAGACAATCTAATGTGTTTGCCCAGCACTGAAGATGGTACTGGAGAATCATGGAATCATAGAATCATTTGGGTTGAGAATTATCAGTTTACAAGACAATGACATTGCGGAGACCAGAACATGGAGTTATTTTTTCAGAGACAGAACCAAATATGAAAAAAAAAACCCAAAAAACAAACCAATCAGGAAAAAGAAAAAAACGAAGAAAACCAGGCAGAGACAGGATGTAACAGCCTTTAGAAATTATTGAGGTTAAGGTGAATGCTCCCCAACACATTCTTTATAGCCAGCAGAGAAAAAAACAGACCTAAAAGACACAATTTGTCTAATGTTGTTTTTTACTTCCTGTAAGCATAAGATGAATCACTGCCCAGAAATACCTACTTATTTGAAAAGATTTTGACCTATGTTCACGAAGTATTCTTGAACAGTGGAGAAACTTAAGCAACAAAGCAAAGGTAGATACACTTTTTATCTTCTTTAGGTATTTTTGTAGGAGTCCTTCCATGAGATTTATGCCGCTCCATGTATCTGAAGTGCAAATCCCTGCCCTTACAATGTATAAGCATTGTGAGAAAAACATTTATGCTTCGGGCATCTTTACTTCTCTCTCCAGGCAGGGTTAATAGGCATAAACTGTTTCCTGGAAAGTGCTGTTGTGGCAGCCTTGTTAGACTTGGAAAACATCCTAAAATTCAGATTGTCTGGAATAAAGGGAAACACAATTACTAAATGAGTGTTCATCAAGAGAGATTATGCTGTAACAGTGACATTTTATCTCATGAACCAGAAGGACAGCCATCTTTTCATAAGCAACAGTACTAGTAGCAGAAATCTGCCAGGTACATAACACGTAATATTAAATAAAATTAACAGCTCATTTAGAACTCATAGCTCCCTGAAGGGCAAATCTACAATCAAATCTAAACCTATAATTAATCAATAATTTTTACTCCTACGGTGCTTTTATTTTCCAAGGCACAAATCTTTCCACCTTCAAAGAACAATAGAAACTGGTATAGGTCAGTTGTTGGTTTTATATACAACATAATGTTAGGGGAAATGACTGTAGTATTTCACCTTTCAAATAACACATATTCGTGTGTATTTAAAAACTAATTTTGCAAAGTCACAAAATAATAATAATAATAATAATAATAATAATAATAATAATAATAATAATAATAAATTGGAGATTTCTATTTCACTATGTACTTATGAGCAGCTATGTAAGACCATGTCCCTAGTAGTCTACCTCTTCATCTGTTGAGTTGGCATGAAGCAAACAGTTTGTTCTAATGCTTCCTGGCCCCTGGAGAAGGTAGTCTTATGCTACTGCCCTCCCCGACTCCACTCCCACTCTTCCCATCTCATTTCTTCTGTGTTGTCTATCATGTTCTTCTAATCCTCAGTGAATCAACTCTGCTAACTGTACGGCTAGAAAAGTAAACATTTTTCCCCCTTGTCTGCCGGTTTTCCTACCTTCATTCCTCTTCCCTCTCTGTCTCTTCCTCCTTCCCTTCCTCCCTCCTTTTTTTTCCTCACTTTCTCTCTCTTTCCTGTTATTTTTCTTAGGGTTTACAAGGGGTCAGCTGCATGCCAGAGCTAGCACGAGGGATTATATAGGAATCTCTCCCATAGAATAACACGTGCCACTGCATCAAAAGACCAAAAACTCAGTGGCAGCAGGATATTTGACCGACCTCTTGGTCTCAGGGACTTTTACCCTGGCAGGTCTAGCCCTGACCCTTGCAGCTGTAGGGGCTGCGATTGTAGGCTGTACACATCTACAACACGTTGGATCTGGAATGATCTACAAAAGCACTTGCAAGTCCCTGTAGAAAACCTGCAAGATGAAAGCAAGCAATGCTAAGTCACTGCTGGACAGAGTATGTGAAACGTATTTTGAATCACTTTTTCACCACCAGGGAACCTGTAGATTCTGGTTGAACATCTCTGTAAGGAGACAAGGCATATCAGTCATATAGGTCATATCATATAGGTCAAAAGTGAAATGCCACCTGGATGGTGAAAATTATTTAAGACACAGTGTACCACCTATTCTGTCTGCCTCTTTTTATCCAAGCTCTATCAATCCAGCTGCCCTTACACTAAAAATGCATTCCCAAAAACTTAATTGCTGCAGGACTCTACTTACTAGTCTTACTCAAAAGCATTTTTGGCCAATGCAGGGCGGGTGTTGCTAAATATTGTATTGTGGGTTACTTCATCATCAATAAAGAATTTGAAATCTGTTCCAAATAACAATACAAACACCCAAGATACAGAAATTCCATTTTTTTTCAGCTGTCTTAGCCAAATTATCATGTATCAGCACATTTGAAATGTAGTGACAGCATATTATTTTGTTTTGTCTCCTATCAGTGAAAACAATACATTCTACATTCTGTAATAGTGCTTTGTTACATTCTTCTCCATATCTTTGACGTTACTAAATTAAAGTAATTTTTTCATTTCCATTATGTTAATAACTTCTGCTTCAATTTTGAAACCACAATGGAAATTAAAGGAAAACAAAGGAAATAATATCTTTACAAAAGTTGGTTACATATTGTACCAGGGACTTCACTGAAAGAAAATTAATATAAAAGAAGCTGTTAGGTTGTCAGACCTGACACAGACAAATAGCATGCAGATATTGTGGACCTAAGATTATTTGAAAAGTAAAAATAACTCCTTTTCTACTTAAAGGAAAAAACGGTTGTAGTCTTGAATATCACTGAATGACAGCAGGCTAAAAATATAACTAAAACTACATGGAAGGCCATTTCTTTGCAATACAAAAAAGGACTGAAATTTTAAAAGAAACTTGGAAATATTTGCCACTGTTTGCTTCCATACATCATAATAATGGGTAGGACTATATAATACAAGAATATGAGCGTATTCAATCTCAGGAAATTAACTCTGAGTGAATTAAGAAAGTCGATGCACAAAGTGCAAAGCACTAATATAAACAAATTGGAAGAACTCTGGAAAATATTCAAAATGGCACCTTGAAAGTTGAAATCTATAGGAAGTACATATGAGTCAATATGAAAGTACAAAAGATTCCATAAATCATTAAGGATGAAAAGGAGAGTGAAGCTGGAGAGGAAGAAGTAAAAAAGAAAAGAGGCATGCTCAGAATCAACGAACATAGCCCTTGGTAAGAGCTTACAAATTAAAAAGACAATCACATGTATTCTTTCTTACCACCTGTTAAATTCCTGCAATTATGATTTGCTCTAAAACTCACTGTGGCCAGCTGAAGTTTTCTAATACCTTGAGTGGGTTGATGACAGAGAGATAGAAATCTTCCTTTCTCGTTGAATGCCAAGGGTATGTAACACTTCAACAGTACTTGCACAACAGAAATTAGGACAAAACATGTTTCTGACTTGTTTCAAGGCTATTGCTTTTCAAAAGTGACAAACTATGATACTCAAGGTTTCTCAAAACAAAAAGACAATGTCTGTACTTTTGTAGATCATACAATCATTAAAGTTTGGTGCAATGGTTTTGAAAGAATTCCACACAAAAAAATAAAAACAAGGCTTTAAAATTATTCATGTAACACACTGTGCTGATCAAGTTAAGTGTGAGATGTAGAGGTAGGATATAGGCAGAGCTTGAAGAATTGTGGCACTGGTAAGGCTACTATATTGTGCATGAAGTGATAGCTTTAAAATTAGTCTTTCGGGGAAACAAGTATTTTTGATTAGTAATAATATCTGGTATATTATTTGGGTATTTTTTTTATAAAACCGGAGTTGTTTTAAATAATAACTTTAAAAAAAAAGGATTGATAACAATATTGTAATGAACTGCTAAGACTGAATTAGCTCTTCAGTGAGTTTACAGAAAGTGGATGATATTTTATTTCATATACTTGATATAGGTTACTGTGGCTCCATACAGATGATGCTTTACCTTGTGAATTAAAAGGAATAAGGATTTTTTTCCCCCCAGAACCCTGTATTTAAGAAGTGATAATTTGTTCTTGCTAAAAACATATCTATGAGTGGTGATTAGTTCACTACTAAATGTCTCTAGAGTGCCTTAATACGCAAGCAGTTTTTAATCAGATCTTCACACTGATTTAAGTGATAAGTTTATACAAGCATTGATGGTAGAAAAAAGGGTTAGTTGTAATGTATCTCCAAATACAACTACCATCTATAAACTATACCATTCTTTTATGGCAAGCACACAGCAAGCAAGTTATGATGCATAAACATCTGCCAAGCACATTGCTTTTCATGGCAGTATTGGGCTTTTTGGTTTTTCACATTGCTCTACTGAGAAATTCAGCTAATCAGCTAATTTTGATGATGTCTGGCTCTAGGCTGAGAAAAGGAAAATTTTAAGATGAAATCAAATTGTTTTGTGCATAGTAAGAAATAGCTTTGACACCAGAATATTTTAAAATTGTCTTGTGTTCTCCCTGTGTTTCAATTCCAAATTTCATTTATCCTCACTGATTTTAATTGAAGCTATTTTTATTCAAAACCAAAATAAATAATAAGATAATCAGTTTTATCAACTGTAAAGCTTTTGTAATTACTTTGGAATAACTCAAATTATCTGCAAGAAGAGCAGGGCAGAAGAAAGAGTAGGGGAAAGGAAAATGGAACATGGTGCCAAACAAAATGAGGAAAGATGGTGGATGATGGATAATTTTATTTGTTCGGTCCTTAATCTCCAGTTGAAAAACCTTATGCTGTCATTATTAGTTTTCTAATTACATTAGGATAAGATAGCTGAAAATGACTCGACATCTTTGTCTTGTCTTTTGACATTTTCAGATTTAATTACGTGTTAATTAACTTGGAGTAATTCAACAAGACATTTGTACCCAACATCTTCCAGATTCATGTAGACCTCAAATTATGGGGAAAGAAGCAATTAAAAACATGTTGGAACATCGCTTATTGTTGCAAATCAATTAAAACCAATGTTTTATAATACAAAAAGCCATGTGGTTCTGAACTCTCTTTGTGTGAGTGTGTGACTATTCATTTACATGAAATTATTGGAACTTCTTACACATAATATTTAATGAAAGTATAGGAAAAAACGTTTCTTATTTAAGTACACACATGGTGAGAGAAACTGACTGTAGAATAATCAAATATGAATAATAGTTTTGCATAATACTTTGAAGGGTTAACTTGCAATACATTTCTAAAATATTAAATCTATATGTTTTATGGATTGGTAAAAATATATATGTAGGCAAACTGTAAACATTCCTCTTTGAAAGTAGTGCACGTTTTCAAGAAATGGAACCACTTACAGATTATTGTAAGCCAAATTAAAATTGACTGTAAATTCCAAGTATTTTTAAAAATACCCTGCTAGACCTTATGTTGGTAAAAAAATTAATCTCAGACATCCTCAAAAATTACATGTTGTAATTAGATTAGTAAAATACATAATAGAATAAATAAAAATGAATTTTTGGTTCTAGTTATATAACTCAAACTCTATCTTCATATGTAAAGAATGAAAGAAAATCATCAGCTGTGATGGAAAATTAGGAGCTTTGAGATGTCATTGTGAATAAACTGAATAAAGAAGGTATAGAAGAGGAGGGAGGGAAGAGAAGAGAGTTCAGCTTTTACAAGGCAGGTAAAGAACTTCAAATGACAAATATGAAAAAAGAAAAAAAGATAAAGTTGGAAGGAAAATAAGAAATGTAAGTTAATTTACTTTTAAATGTAAAGAAAGAAATATGTTTCATTCATTGCGAATGAAACATAGTGCTTATGGCTTAGCAAAATTAAAGCACATAGAACAAACACTGGAGTTTCTTTAGAGTACGACTGAACTGTTTCATAACTTACCTTTCATTCCTAGGTCTTGGTCCATGGTAGTCTGCCTTGCCTTTTGGAGTAAACCGGTTAGTTCCCTGTGAACAAAGTCCAGTTGTGGCTCTGAGATAGTCAGCAACACTACTGTCCAAAGGAAGTGAGACTGGTGAGACTAGACCCAGTTTGGCTGCCTTTTCTCTAAACATCTCTCTACTATTTTCTCAGCAAACGTAGCACTGGGAAGTACCTTTTTCTCATGCCAAAATCTTCAGGACATACAGAATGTATTCTGAATAATAGTTAACGTTACTCCTTCAACTTTTTATATTTATGACAGAGAATCGTATACTTTGGAACAAATATGAATTTCTGCTACAAGTTCAGGGCTCATAACTTAAGAATTCTTCAGGAGGAGGAAGAATTGGATTATTAATGTATGATGAATCTGTGAAAAGGCGAGGACTGTTGTAGGATGTATCAAGAAAGGTAATTACACGAGAAATAGCAGGCACTGGTGTGATCTTACCTGAAGTAAGATTTATAATTCTGTTTAATAATGAGAAACATGAATTCAGACTAAAGCAGTTAGAGAGAATGGTATTATAATGAAGAGGTAACTGTAAAAGAAAAGGAGTATATCACGTATAATTTAACAAAGAAAGCTGGCATG
This sequence comes from Ibidorhyncha struthersii, assembly GCA_013398815.1. NCBI lineage: Eukaryota > Metazoa > Chordata > Aves > Charadriiformes > Charadriidae > Ibidorhyncha > Ibidorhyncha struthersii. The sequence goes on along the minus strand of VZSZ01006161.1, from coordinate 34,401 downwards.
GAATGTGATTGCTGTTTAAATTTACTGAGGGAGGAGACATAGAGAGGGTAGTACTTAAAAGGGAGAGAAAAGAGCTATTTAAGCTAAGATAAAAATAACAAAAAGTTATTTGTATGGATATGACAATATTGGCAAAAAAACATAGGAATATAACCTAAATGCAAGAAAAATGGGTGGTAGCTTAGAAGATGTTTTCCTATCCTTAAAGTGATACAGTTATGGAACAGATCGTTCCAGAAGACATGGGGACAAAAAAAATATTTCTTTTTTTTTTTTAAATCACCACCATCAATTCTTGAAAAAGATATTCTTTTTTTTTTTTTTACTGATACACTGGAAAGGACTGTAGAAATAACAACATGAGGATATAGCAAAGTAGAGGCACCATATGTTATTCACTGCTGTGAGAAGTTCTCATTTTCTTTATTGCGCATTCACTTGGGACATTTTCTGTAAAAAGATTAGATATTTATCTCGGAATAAGAAATAAACAGTGTTTTTCCTTGCAACAGCTTTGTTCTTGTCAATAAAAGTTTTATACAACTTCCATTGGAGCACTTTTAAAATTTTAGCAATAAAATATTTATTGTCTGCAATAAGAGAAACTCTAGAGAGGTATGTACCTTGGCTTATTTTAGTAAAATAAAATATTGTCCAAATATCAGCGAAATAGGTGCTATATTCATGTTCCTTTAAAGTAGAAATAAAACAAAGGAAGTATGTGACAGCATTTTTTCCTATACGGAGCATTCCTAAATGAGAATAACTTCTAAAGCTTGCAGAAAAAAGCATCATACAAAAGTAAGAGTAAGGTGGGGGAGGGGGGAAGGGGAAAGAAGAATTAAAATATACTAACATTTTTAAAGCAACCTGAATAGAATAAAAAAACACAGTATTTGCTTCATCAGGCAGACTGATATTTTGTCATTTAAAAATTATGTCGTAAAAATTGCCATGTAAGTTTAAGGGACTATCATAGTAAATCTTATTGAATGTTGTAAGAAAATAGTATCATAAAAAATATTTTTCCAACTTTAATATTTTTTATGATGACATGCAATAACAAATTCTAACATCCTGATTGTATTCAAAACTTATTTCCTTAAGTCATGAAACTGTAAGTCTTAAAGACATCTCAAGTGGCCATCTAGTTCATTCTTCTGGTCCAGGGCAGAATCATCTACACTTACACCACTCCTGACAGATACTTTAAATTTGGTCATAAAGAATAAAGGTAATTGACACTGCACGGTCATCCAAGGCAATTTACTCCAATGAACATTATTGTTATTGTTAGAAAGTGTTTCCTAACATGTGACCTGAATCTTCCGTGCTTTGGCTTTAGTCCATTATTTCTAGACATTTCACTACAGACTTGCAGAACAGATTGTGACCTTCCTTAGTTGGCAAAATCTTTGTCTATATGCAGTCCTTTACCGTGTCTTCTTCCCTTCCTCTCCTTTCAATCCTTCAGCCCAAATGACTTCTTGTATTTAGGCTAAATCAATGCCATTCTTTCACAAGTTCTCTGATCACTGAATCACAATTTTGTTTTTTTAGTTGGAAACTTGACAGTGATTTTTCTACTCTCTGTGTAAGACACTGTCCTAAGCAATGATATTTCCTCATTGAGGAGGTTGATAACAGCAATCAAGAAACATCAAATCCAGCATAGTTTTTGTATATGAATAGGCATATGATAACTGAGAATCCTGAACAGATTTTGGTAATTGAATTCCAGAATGTCAGAATAGATGTACAAAGTCAAATTAATCACAATTAAATAAAATTTATTATGAATAATAAAATATAAATAATATATTGGGAGGGAAAATAGTGAGGCAAACCATTTGTCTTCCAGACAAATTTTAAAAAGTAGCTTCAAAGCAACCTCTGAACTTGTTATTTCTTACACAGAATTAAGAAATTGTTCCAGTAGAAGTGCCATATCCAGGTATTGTTAATTTTCCTTCAATTTTCATATCTACACGTCTTTCCAAACCTTAGATTTCATATATTTTATAAGCGCATTCCATGTTTATCAGATTCATTTGTCCTATCTACTGCTTTAAAATTCTCATTCTGTTTTTGGCATAATCCTTGAGACTCTGTTTCATCACAGGTGAATAAATTTGCCAAAAATAGAAGATATATCCCTGTAAATGAATGAATAAGATTGGGGAAAGGTTACTTTCTAACTTAAAATAAGGTAAAAATATTGTGAATTACAAAAGCCTAGTTCAATCAATGCATGGAAATTGAGATTGGAGCAGGAACTGACCTATCTGACCCTTTTCAGAGTCCCAGTAGATCATTTTCTTTCTTGATTGCTTCACATCCATGAAGTTGATCCTGCACCTAACAGAAACTGCTCTGTCATAGAGCATCCAAGAAGATTATGGCACTTTGAAAACTTTTTTTTTTCAGGTAACAAAATACTCCATTGGGAGTGATCAGCCACCAGCAAAGCAGACAGAGATTTGTGTTTGCTATGCACGTGACAATTTTTTTTCCTGCACGTATTTCACAGTAGAATTTATGAAGTAATCTGTTAGACATACAGTGTACGTACAATAGAAACTTTATAACACTAAAAAGGTTGAATTTATTTCGCATGTTTTTCATGCTCTCGGTATACTCTGTGAATATTTGCCATGAAACCTGCTTGCAGAGTGGACTTGAGAATGATGCCTACAGCTGATGTCTCTGTAAGATTTCTTTGTGAATTAGGAGATTCTTTAACGTCTGATTCTTTCTGAAGAAGGCAGCTTTACTGTCCGCAGCAAAATTCTTCTCTACGTTGCATTGATAGCTGTATTCAATATGTGTCTAATTAACATTATGCCATACATCTTGATGCAAATACTGTTGCCATGGGTTTAATTTTTTTCTTCATTAAATAGTTCCACTGATGAAGATATGCCAATTGAGTAGTTACATTTGCATTGTAGACCTACCCAGAAGCACCAAAAAATCACATAAAACCTCTGCTGACAGCTCAAAATGTTAAATTAACTTTAACCAATCTGAATTCCCATTCACTTTTCAACATATTTTTACTTGCTACATATATTTGATGAAAAATTCATGTTGTTAGCCTTTCATGGTCCTGATGTCTGAAGTATATCTGTATCATAGTATATGTTCATCTGTTTGTCTCAACTTACTGAATGGTTTCTCTGATTACTATTTAAATT
>VZSZ01006161.1:0-30527 GCA_013398815.1 Ibidorhyncha struthersii | reverse complement strand
TTTTTTTATTTTTTTGAGGACCTTCTTCCCCACAAGCTGCAGATATCAGAGGAGCATTGGAGCATCTTGTGAAAAAAGATGTGAGACTAATATGCAAGACAATTTCTATTCTTGTAAAAATGTATAATGACTATTTCTTACATCCGTGTAACAGAGAGGAATGATTTTGGGAAGCCACATAAATAAAATAATTTGGATAGTGCAGATGTGCTTCTCCATTATTTATGAAGAATATCTTTCATATGATATATGAAAGATTTCAACTTGCTATACCAGCGAACTAGGACATTAACAGTGCTTGATGTGCTCTCTTCTGTGCACGAGTTTCCAGCATAGCTTGTAAAACTTCAGTTTGTGGTAGTGAGTGGAAAATGTTTTGTGGATCGTGGTATGAGGCCCTCTGGACTAAACATCTTTTTTTTAATAGTGTCTATCGCTACAGGGAGCTGGGGTTGACTCAGATGTCCCTACTAATCACATTTTCCTTGGAGCTTACTATTACTGTCCTCAGTTTTTAATCTACGTTACCAGATATTTGTCAGGAAAATATTCGTTCCAAATACTTGAAAACAGATTAAACAGCTACTGTTATAGATTGTTTGATGTGATATGTCATTGAAACATAACATATTTGTGACACAGCATGCTGAGATTCATGTGCTAAAACCACAAAGTCTGATGTTCCATTTAAATTCATCTAAGTTAACATTCCTTTGTCCATGGGAGGATACTAGCAAAGTTAATCTACTGAATGGTTATCATGCTTGATTGACTATCTGGATCCATTATATTTGCATAACTTAACATATTTCTGAGAGTGACTGAAGGTTCTAATCACTTGCAAGGGAGAGAACAATGAGACTTTACAATGGATTGTTCATGCAAAATGTAAGAAAACTTGACAGGTAGAGCCAAGTGGAAAAGATTAGTATTTTGCTGGTTTGTTCCTTCCCCCTTTCATATCACTATTTTTTAAATTAAGGCAGTAGAATGACAGAAGGGGAAAAAAAAAACACCACTTTTGGCTGATCTTTCAAAGCTGAGGAGATTGTGCTAGGGTTTTTGCAATTTTGTAATGGAATGAGTCACAATGCGAAAACAACAGTAATTATGAAATTGTATTTCAAATTGACTTTTACTATGGCTTCATTTCCATGTGTAATGGAGATTTTAAAACTGTACTTCAACATTTTCAGATATAGTCAATAAAAGCTGGATTTACCTTTATGCACAACATAGTGACGTGCATTTGATTCTGTTTTCTGTACTTTATTCTGTAAAGAGACAATTTCCTACTGACTCATTAAAAAAATGCATTATTTCCATCCACTATTTTACTCGCCCAGATCATAAAGTGGACAACAAAACAAAAGTTTCACTATTTTTGTATCATGACCTCCTGTCCATCACCAGAAAAAAAAAAAAAAAAAGAAAGATAACAAAAACTGAGAAGATTTCTTTTTCCTTCCCCCTCCCAGAAATTTTTGCATTTTGACATTTGGTTCTGCTCTTAATTGGACTTGCTATATATTACAGGCAAGTAGGACATTCCCCAGGAAGATTTAAAGTCTAGCTGTAGTCTAAAGAAAATTTAACTACTTTTGTCACAATTTACCTTCAGAAAGAGAAACTGAGAAGCAGTAGTCTCAGAACATTGCTTAGGATACTGGCTGGAATCTTTTCATAAGAGTCTGTGTGTTATTGCGCCTTCATCTCTGCTTTCACCTTAAGCCTAAGTTGCCACATTCCTTTTTTTAGCCAATGAAATCCCCAGTAAGGACTTCTACATAGACATACAAGTGCACAAAAACTCTGTAATGCATTTCAGCATCAATAGAACAAAAAGTTTTGAGAAGGTATTGCACATAGTAACAAACTGTTATATGCAGTAAGATGTTACACGTTGCTTTCATTTTTTAAAGATCTGGTAGGAATGGACCTCCCATCACAAAAGTGAGAGTTGTCCTGATTACCTCTTCTAAGAAAAAGCTGAATTTGCTCAGGTTTCTGAGAAGTTCTGAGAAAATGGTATGCTGACTCCTAACTAGTATGTCGGGTACATATTTTTTATTTCAGCCATGAATCTCCTTATGATAACTGGAATTAAGGAGAAAAACATTTACTAAGAATTCCTTGAGACTGCATTTCAGCTCTTCTCTGGAACTGCTCATGTCTTGTGAGATATCCAATTAATGAACTATTCTTTCACACCGTAGTAAACTGATTTAAATTTAAAATCACTAATTTTGACAGATTCGGGTCCTTAATAAGATGAAATATGTTCTCATAAGTCCACCTTGTCTTAGTTATCCCACCGATGTTTTAGATTTGTGACCACATGGCAGCTCTAGTTGCTCCTGACTGTTTCCAATGCTGTGCATGTTTGTGAGCATACACTTGAGAAGACCCTTCTTTCACTTTGTTTTATCTTTCCTGCGGTGTCTCTTCTTACTGTCACCCTGCACACTTTGCTTTCCACTGCTGTTGTGGACAGTCCACTGACTGTGGTTTGTCATCTCCCACTCCCATCTCATTCTTGGGTAAATGCCCTCCTCACCAGGTTGGTCAGCTCTTCCCCATTCTGGTGGATCCTTTCTCTCCCTTGGAGATCCTCAAAGAGGTTCCTATTGTCAAAAAAGCCAAATCCCTTTTAATGAAACCAGCTTTGCAAACAGATGCTGACCTGCACGATCATTCCACACATCCCCAAGCTTTTCATAGACCTGACTGGCCCCCGTGGCCTCACCTACACAACCATGTAGTCCTGCTTGATATGCTTAAGACCTTCCATAATTGCATCACTGGGTCTGTTATGGGTTTCTGTAGCAATGTTTTGGTAGCAGGGGAACTGCAGTGATGGCCTTTGTGAGAAGAGATCAGGGACTGCCCCTCTGTTGGAAAGAGTCAGTTCCAACCAGCTCCAAAACAGACCTGCTGCTGGCCATAGCTGAGACCCTCAGCAACACTGGCCGTGCCTCTGTGGTAACATATTTAAGAAATTGTAAAAAAACCTGCACAGTGGCTGTGAGAGAGGAGTGAGAAAATGTCAGAGAAACATCCCTGCAGACACCAAGGTCAGAGTAGAAGTAGGAAGAGTTGGTCCCCTAGGTGCCAGAGCAGAGATTCTCCTGCAGACCATAGAGAAGACCAAGGTGAAGCAAGTTGTCTCTGCACCCTGAGCACCACATCAGAGCATATATCCACCCTGCAGCCCATGCAGGATGCCACGCCAGAGCAGGTGGATAAGCCTTGAAGGAAACTGCAGTCCATAGAGACCTGATGACAGAGCAATATCCTGGCAGGAGCCACAGCCTGTGGAGTGGAACACATACATGAACAGGTTTTCTGGCAGGAGCTGTGACCCTCTGAGATACCCACACTGGAGCATTCAGTTCCTGAAGGACTATATCCAGTGGAAAGGACCCACGCTACAGCCCATGGGAAAGACCCATGCTGGAGCAGTTCATGAAGATCTCTATCCCATAGGAGGGACATCATGCTGGAGTAGTTGAAGAGCGTGAGGAGGGAGGAGCAGCAGAGGTGAACTGGCTGCAACCCCCCTGTTCCCATCTGCTGCTCAAAGGAGTGGAGGTAGAAGATTTGGGAATGAAGGAGCAAAGTTGAACCTGGGAATAAGGGGAGGTGGGGGAAATGTTTTAGTTTTCATTTTATTTCTCACTATCTTAGTCTATTTTTAGTTGAAAATGAATTAAATTCATTTTCCCAAAGTTGAATTTGTTTTGCCTGTGACCAGTCTCTTTGTTCTTACCTTTCCATTTTATTTTCTTCCCCTCTCCTGGTATGAAGGGGAATCGAGACAACAGCTTGCTGGGTACCTGTAAGCCATCCAAGGTTAATCCACTATGGTGCCTATGTGAAAAAGTAGCAAGAGCAATAGTCTGAGGTCTGGACAAACAACATCTAAGATCTGAGTTCCCAGCAAGCAGCAAGCCTACCCAACAGCAGGTCAGGTCAGCAGATGGGGTCCTCCCCACAGCAGGGAGTTACCAACTGCCACCACTTGTGATTTCATCCTAATGCTGGCATTGACCTCATCACACAGCCAGCCTCCCCAAACACTGCTGTCTGCCCTTTGTCTGCTACCAGGGCCCATCCTGTAGTTGCAGATCTGTGGGTGAAGGGTTTTCTTGGTGCAAGGCATGATCTCCCAGCCTTTGCCGCCACAGGAGTCTTCATTCACCACCCAGCGGACACAGCCTTTGCCTGTGCCTCCCGAAGGTTTGAGCTCTCCTCTTTGGCCTCAGAGAAGATCCTGTCATGGTGGGAACCATGCCCTGTGGCACATCAGCCCCGCGGCACATCAGTCCTGTTACTGGTCAATCCTACACTGCCTTCAGCAGTGTATTCAGCTCCTTTCCGTGCCCACATACTGATGCGTCTGTTAGCTGCCTCTGTTTGCATTGCTTTTATTACCCTTTTACACCTTAAATCAAAAGACTCTTTCTCAGTCAGATCTGCAGATCCCAAATCTTTGTTACAGTCTGTAAGAGTGATTATCTTTTTACTAAATTATTGAATCCAAGATTCATTCTCCTACTTCTGCTTGCATATGTAAGGATGTAAAAGTGTTTCACTTTGAATGATTAAAGTGCATTGAATTTGAGTCCAGGCTTTCCTGCAGCAATACTCCCCCATTTATTAAAATCTGTTTAATCCAGTACATTCTATATCTATTGCCAGTTCCTGTCTTCAATATAATGTCCCCTACATTTGTAGAAATAATTGTTTCAGGCCATTAAAATTAACGTACACTTTTAGGGCATAAATTTTTTCCCTGATCTGTACAAGTTCTGAAATAAATCAGGAGAAATATAGCCAATATCAAATAATTTTACCTTTTTGAAAATAAAATAAAATTATTGTTATAACTCAATGAATACTATAACTAGCTTTTTGTTGTTTGTGTTATCATTCCTTTATCATTACTTCTGTTATTATTCCTTTTGGTTATACAGTGAATGAGGGCAAATTGAAGCAGAATGGCTTATAATAGAACTTCATAACATAATTGTGATTCTTGTGTACAGTTCATATCACTCAGCTCTGTCTGACAATCTTACATATTTTATCTCTATTAAATATATTTAGTGATATCATTACATGCAGATTTAGTCATTTCTCTTAACTGGTAAGTGAAGCTGCCTGAAACTTTTTCATATCTTCTATAGCAATACTCTAATTCCATCTGTTTAAAATATTTCATGGGCATGTAGTCATTACATCAACATTTTCTAAGACAACCTATCAAAATAGTTTGTTCCAATGCAGCTTAAACAAATATTGTGTAAGGGTAAAGTAGGCAATTTTGAAGTATTTTGACTGGTGATAACCTATTTCTCCTCAAGTTCTCAAATCTTTAATTCTTATTTGTACCTAAGCAACGTTTTAAAATTCTGAAACCTCAGAAGGAAACATTCTATGTTTCCAACAGTTTTACCTTTTCAAAAAATATGCAGAAGATTTAAAAATTAAAACATGGACATTTGCCTTCCTATTTGTAGATAAATTGCAAGATATTCTGAAGAGTGAGAAGTCTGTTTATACACAATCAAGCATGTAAAAGCACTGTAATCTAAATGGAAGAAATTGATTTGTAGTGCTGCATGAGCCCATTGATTTTCATTCTGACAAAAGAAAGTAGCTTCACTGACTAGTCAATAAGAAACAAGGTCCTTTCTCTGAAGTTAAGTGTATAGTTCAATGATCTGATAAACACATAACCTCTTTAGCAAACAAATGCCATAACCTAAACTACAAAAAAAAACCTCCATAAACACCAGATACACTGTGCAGCATTACTCACTGCACTTTTCATCCTTCACATCATCACTGCACCTTTTCATGTTGAGAAGAGAGCTAAAGGTGACTGAAATGAAGAGTACTTCAAATCGTGGGAAGCAAGTGGTATGTTTGTTGCATACAATATAGTCAATGCTTTACTGTTTGTAGGCTTAGTTAGTTCTACCAGGTGATGAGGCTTTCTAGAAGTCTACAACATAGGTTTGGAAACAGCAAACATGTTTGACAAATTTAAGAGTGGTGTAATGTGGCTAACATCTACAAAGACTAATGTAGTCACAAAAGGAAACAAAGTCAACTTTGCAATGTGTAACTTTAAGTGACCCAGGAAAAGAATTCAAAAGTTATGTTGTGTTATTGTTGTGTTAGTGTTGGTATGTACTGTCCAAGATGTAGGTGTCTAAGTCAGTTCTGCCCTTCACAGAAATTTGAGGTGATGGTCCTTCTTTTACCCTTTTTCTTGATAGCCCACCTGTTACAGGACTCACATGTATTGCTTTGAACCTTACTCCACTGTATTTGGATTCGAGTGAAGGTTAACCACACCAGAAGACAAAGAGCTGGCAAATAACTGTTGCAAATGACTTTGAGTCTTGTCTGATGAAGTTGCTTCATTCTGTCTAAATATTTTGCTATTCCTCTAATGAAAATCTCAAGGTGGCAGTCAGATTGTGAAATATTCCTTGTGAATCCACTTCATTGCCATGTTAAAAATTTGCCTTTTAGCATTTCTCTCTTTTGAAATAGCTATAAAAGTTTTAAAGTCCCTGTTAGATTGCGAATTATAACCTTATTCACAGTCCTTTTCATGAGTAAGCAAGACATATCCTAGCTGTCTTTATTAAGCTTAATATACAAAAAAAAATCTAACAAACATCACCATCTAAAAAGAGCACACAGCACCAGAATGTGATCAATCTACCAAAAATTTATATCATTTCTATGGCTACCAAATGAGATGGAAACTATGTTTGTTATCACAACTTGGGGTCTCCTAACTACACCCACAGTAGATTTTTAATTTGTTTTGCGTAGTTCAGGATAATAAGCAGTATATATCCTGTTAAATTTAGTTATAGGTTAGACTGTACTTAGTCACAAGTGGTTTTTATCATATTGGATGTTTTGGGAAATTTTTGTTATTTGGCTACATTTTATGTAGACTTATGACCTTTCATATGCATGAAATTACAGCTAAATGACCTGCTTACATATAAAAATCTCCAATTTGTTCCCTATGTTGAGCAGATCACAGAAGAAAGGTCAAACAAGTTTCCAGTTCTATACTTCAAAGTACAAACTGAAGCCCATTTCCTTAATAACTGGGTAAGTAGAGACGTTCCGGTCCCCAAAACAGATTTTTTTTTTTTTTTTTTTTTATATTTAAACTGTAGATGGAATAGCTCTAAGAGTATTATAGCTAGGGGATGCAGAAAAGTAACACTGGACTGAATAAAGTCAACACACATTATTTAAGCACATCAGGTTCATTTTGTCAGCTTTTTATTATCTGACCAGGAGTCAATGAACAGGTCTTAGACAGAGACCTGAATATTTTACGGTTATTTAATGAAATAGTTGTGTTTTCAAAAAAGAAAACAACAACACCCACTTCTCCTCCCAACCCCTCAATGGTGTGGCTTTTTTTCAAGTTGGAGTCATCCTCTGCAGAGCATTGAATGTCGGAGGTTTCTTCTAAACTGATCCTAAGAGACAGCAAGGTGCCTATTACACTACTTTGAGGGCATTCCACAAATAATCCTGGGTTCATTTTCACTTAAATTAGGTCACAGTTTCTCTAATGGCATTGACTTTTATTTTAATTTCTTATAATTTGAATATTAAACTCAAGATATCCTCAAATAGATAATGAGTTACCATTAGAGAAATGGTCATCTGCTGCATATTTTATGAATGAAAGATTACTTTTCCTAGTCTGTGATCATTAAAGAAATACGCATACAATTTTAGTTGTGAACCTTCAATATCCATATAAAAGGTAACAGAACTGCTGCAGTAATTATGTGATACCCATTTCATTATAACTTTTAAATTATTATCCGATCACTGTTACCACTAATAGATCTAGACTATCCACTACCAGGCCTGAGCCCAAATATGAGGTACTGCATAAAGTATCTAAAATAAGTGCCTTTAAGTGCCAAAATAAACATGTAAAATAGAAAATTTAATCAATGAAAATAGATAGATAACTTTAAAGGCATTTTGGGGGAAATTGTGCAAGCCTCAATTAGTTCCTGGCAACTTAGATTAATATCTGTATGTGGTGCTGTACAGTGCTGCCCTAATGTAGCTGCTAGCTAAAGGATAGCTCAGTAATTTTCATTTTGGCATAACTGACTTTGGCATACACAAGACTGATCCAATACATTTGCAGTCAGACAACCTAGCCAGATTTCTAGCTTCTAGCACATCCTCGGAAAACAGTCTAAAATTTCAGACGTGACTGAATGGCCCTTCGATGGCACGACATACTCCGTTGCACACAGCAGGAAGGTAAATTATTGCTGCTGCAGAGCTATCTGCACTCCAAGATCTGCTAAGACCAACAAGACTGACAAAGTCTTCCATCTTCTTTATTTTCCATGGATGTTCAGGAAAACTTTTTCCTAACTTTGGCGTTTGTTTTTATCCTTCCTTTTAATTTCCTTGAATTTGTTGCCTTTGCTTAAAATGAATTACTTTCTTTTCCAACAGACTGTTTGTCGTCAGTGCCTTAAAGGGCTCTGGATTATAATGTTTATCCCAAACGTGGACTTGGCCTCCATGATAATATCTTGTGGGTGGTTCTTTTCTGTGCATCTTCATCTTTGATTTCTTTTATGGATAGGGATCTGATATTCATGATTAGTTTCAGGATCAGACTTCTTTAGCATCGGAGGGGAAATATAGAAAGAAATGGGTTTTTACTTATAAGAGTAAATCTAGAAAATAAAAAGCTTTCAAGAATCTGGTACAGATTTACATTAAATAGACAAACTTAAGAGTTCCAGCTGAACAATGGAACTAAACAGTCTGTCTTGCTTCCATTAAATCTAAGTGTATTCTTGCTGGTTTGGGCTCAGGTAAAGTTAGTTTTCTTCATAGTAGCTGGTACGGGTCTGGGTTTTGGATTTTTACTGGAAACAGTGTTGATAACACAGGGATGTTTTAGCTATTGCTGAGCGGTGCTTACACAGAGTCAAGGCCTTTTCTGCTTCTCACACAATCCCACCAGAGAGTAAGCCGGGGGTGCACAAAAAGTTGTGAGGGGACACAGCTGGGACAGCTGACCCCAACTGACCAAAGAGATATTCCGTACCATATGATGTCATACTCAGCAACAAAAATCTGGGAGAACAAGAACAAAGGGGGAGACATTTGGAGTTATGGAGCTTGCCTTCCCAGGTAACCATTACGCATGATGGAGCGCTGCTTTCCTGGAGATGGCTGAACACCTGCCTGCCCATGGGAAGCAGGGAATGAATTCCTTGTTTTGCTTTGCTTGGATGCGCGGCGTTTGCTTTCACTTACAAAACTATCTTTAGGTCAGTCCAGAAGTTTACTCAGTTTTACTCTTCCAGTTCTTGCCCCCATCCCAGCTGGGGAGTATGAGTGATCAACTGTGTGGTGCTTAGTTACCGTCTGGGGTTAAAACACATGCCAGGACGCGATGGCGGGGGGGAAGAAAAAAAAGAAAACAGTAAGGCTTGAACTTAATTTAAATATAAACTATTGCCCTTGTTCAGCTTCTTTTAAAATCAGTTAACATTTCCCAGCTCCCAGCTTTAACAGTGTCCAAATTTTGAATGTCAATAATTCCTTAAAATAAAATCACAATCACAATGTTTTAATTTAGGCAAAGTAAGGGAATAAACACAAAATTTGTTGATCAGAAATAATGTCACTCTCTTTTGCAAAATTCTCCACATGAGCATAATTTGAAAAAATACTGTAATATGCATTAGAAATTTAGAAAATTTCCAAATACCTGCAGTTCATGGTACATTTACCATTTTCAGATATGGCATGTGCCAAGACTACATTTACCAAATTTTCTTATACTTTTCTATTAATTATTTAACTATAAAATTGATATGATTTCTACTAGCTTAATGTACCATTTAACTCCTAGTTACATGGCTGCCTCTGAGACCCACATAAATAAGGCTAAAAATTAATTCTATCTAATGAAATTGTCATTGTTCTGTATAATATATTGACTATACACTCTTTTAGGGTGAGGAAGTCTTAGGGGGTTTTGTTGGTTCGTGTCTATTTTTTTCTAGATACTTTCTACAAAAGAGATAAAAAGAGTAGTTGATCCATACAGTAGATTTCTGTATTTACATAAGGATAGAGAGTCCTAAATTCACCCATAGACTGTGAATTTGGCCTTATCATTACATTATATCACCTGATTCAAATAGTAGCATATGTTGTAAAGTAAACATCACAAACAAAATAGAAAATTTAAAGGCACAAATATGTGGTGCTGGAACTAGTGCTATGCATTATCTCATCTGAAAACTTTAAATTCCATTTCCAAAGTCAACCAGACTTCTCTATAATCACTATGGTAGGAAAGTTTGTGCTATGTGGATTCTATATGTTAGATTTGCTTTGTTCTTTGTATCCAAGTTGGCAATAAGCATATCATTCATAACCAATTCAAGGCAGCAGAATTTTTCCTGTTCCTTCAAAAAGGCTCCAGGTGACCACAGTTTTTTCTTTACAGTTTTCATTTTAGGAAAACAACAAGTGTACAAGAAATATCAGTTACAAACACAAAACAACCACTTCTTACCTTAAAAAAAGATTGATAAAAAAACCCCGAGGGCTATCTTGTCCACAGCCATAGGAAATAACAATAATTAAACTACAGAGAAATTGTTTAAGTGGTAAACTATTGATCTGACCTGTCTATTACTGTGATTCAGTCTGTTAGAGAGTTCTTAAATGTAAAATACTAGAATAGCAAGGAGAGAGAGAGAAGAGAGAAAAGGGGATAATTAGAAGTCTAGACATCTGGGAAGAAAAGAGACATACTGTAGATATTCCTTATTAAGTGAAATTTATTCACCAAAAATATACGCTTAAATAGGTGAACTAGGAATTCACCTGTTTTGATGTTTCCTGGAAGAAAGATCATTGTACTTATAGAGAAGATCTTATGAGATTGTGGACTCCTTTGAAGATTTCCATTGTTGGTAAAGATTATCTAACTGTCTGTAACCATAAGGAAATCAAAATATGTGAGTGCATGAGTGCTTATGTGCACATACCTGCATTTGATTGGTGGTGGGCAGTGCAGAAACTATGAGTGTAAACTCCAGTGAAAAACTTTAGTTGCTCATCTGATGCTCACCATAAATTTTCTGTATTGAAGAACTGATTGTGATCAGCCTTCTGTCAAATAGCTTGGTGGCAGAATCATGCTCAAATATTATTAAAAGTTTTGGGGAAGATAGGGGCTGTGAAATATGATAAAGCTGAACTTTTTCTTTCTCTAAGATGCAGTTTAGGGAGTCTTTTTTTGTGAAAAAAATAATATAAAATATTGAGACAGGTTTAGAGAAATTGAAAGGTCAGGCACCTTTTTATGTGGCATATATTATAGAAATGCGCAGTGCTAACACTTCCAACTTATTCTGTGGTGGTGTACATTGAGATATATTAGATTATCTGAATAAAATCTCCAGAATTTTGTTGTTTGAGTTTTCTTTTTAACCAAAATAATTTAGCTTCTAAATGAAAACAGGCAAGATGTAGAAAGTGGACAACAGATATAAAGTAATTTATAACATACTTAAAATTCTATCCAGTGTAGTTTTAATTTATATATTAATAATTCAGACTTTTTTTTTATGCAAGCTAATTAGGTATTATTTTTTACTTGTGGACAATGCATGTTATGTAGGGATATTCATAACAAACTTCTCATATATTAATATCATGTGACTTCCATTACTAATATAAGATTGTTAGAATTTACCTCTACGTACTAATCAAACATAGATCAAAGAAGCTCTTCTATCACTTAACATATAGGTATAGTACATCTGACTCATACAGGACTATGAAAAAGAATAAACCAGAATGTATGTATGTTTATATAGAATTGAAGCAGTATTCAGCTACAGGTTTGTTTTTTTTTTTAAAAAAATCTTATTGGTAGTTAAAATATCTTATTTAGCAGTTCTCTGTCCAAGAAGTAAATGCAGCCCATATTTTATCAAGCTACTTTTTGGCCTATAAAATACCCTCATAATGCTTTAAACAGGGGTTGGGATACTGTTGTATTTGTTGTGGTTTTATGGACTTTTTTGTGTTGGGTAGGTTAGGTTTGATTTGGTTTGTTTTTTCTCCATTTTCCCTGGAAAAATCAGTTGTGTTTTTTTTTTTTTAATTGACAATAATATTGTGACTCATAATATGATATTACTTCGAATATTGAATAACATTCCCAACTCCACTTAGAGGAATTCCATTAATTAGAAAGATTAGGACACGTAAATCTCAGGTTAAAAAAATTTCTTGCTGCAATGTCAAAGCATATCACAGCCTAAATCTCAGCCTAAATCACAAAATTCTTCAGAAAACCCATGTAGAAACATATCTATTTTGTATTATGGCATTACAATAATTAAAAACTGTAAATACGGAATTTGTATTACTACCTTTTTAAAAGGAAGATTGAGTTGAAAAATGTTTTTCCTTTTTTTTTTTCCTATTTCAAAAACATATTTAAGCTGTTGAATTGAGGGTATTTATGCCATTTATTGTTTAGTGTGCTAGCCACAAATAATTTACCTAAATATGGGTTAGAGATGAAAGCACTGTGCTTGTGCTACTGAATCCACATCATGTTGTATGCTGCTGGCATCAGCCTCCAGGTTCTCATTGCCCAGAGTAATTCTTTCTTTTTCTTTCTTCTTTCTTTTTTTTTTTTTTCAGTTTAAGAACATGTGAAATACAAGTTATCAATTCTCCACAGGTACTGAGCAAACTGCCTCTAAAATGTTCTTATAATAGCTTCTTCAGGGAGAATAGCATGGCCTTTCAGTCAAGGATACCTCTAATTGTGTTGGATTTACTTGACATTTTCCTAGGATCTTAGGAAGTGATGAGGAAACTGAATTTGACAATAAAATGAAGTTTTTGACATTCACTTGGTCTCTAGTGAAGTTAGAATAGTGCTATTAAAGAACTACTACTTCCCAGGATGCAGCAATTACTTTTCTCAATATTTTTTATTTGCTGAATAAGAGATGCAGATATTCTCTCCAACAAGGATTCTAGCAACCAAATTGTTCCTTTTTACTATAGAGAGGAATCATAAGTAATATAGATCAGACAATGGGAAGATGACTCATTGCTCAATTGCTGAAGCAAATGAATAGAATTAATCTTGAAATTATGCTCTGAATACAACAATCAGGTAACATTTTTAAAAGCATCTGTTGCACAGTATGTAGTTTCCAGTAAAAAAAGTGTAGTTTATACAGTGTTCCAAATTGTTTGTTCAGTCTGCTTTAAAGTTCAAGGGTGCAGGACTAATATACAAGGAGAAATTCCTGTCACTCTGTGGTTTCTGACTCATTCTATGACACACAAACACTCACAGATTTAAGACAGAACTTACTGTAAAGAGTCTTCACTTTGATCCAAAGTTACCAAATCAGTTACCATCATTACTTTTGTTTTCAATAAAGGCTAATGCAAGATCCCTCATGTATTTTATTTCTCCAATTATTTCTATTCCTACTGTTTTTCTCCCATTATTCCTCAATGTCTCGGGGGTATAAGTGGAGCGTACATATAAATAGATCGTAGAATTAGCATTGTCAAAACTATTTTTACCATATTGCTGTTTAAGATGTTTCCTCAAAAGTGAGTTTTTGCACAAAACCCACGTCACAAGCGTTACATCTTTGGGGCTCGTCACCACTGTGCATGTTGAGATGTCCCTGTAAGGAACATTTCTGAGTGATTTTTTTTTTCCACAGTTCTTATACTGGCACGGCTTGATGCCTGCATTCACTCTCATGTGCTAGTGGAGACTGCTTTTCTGAGTGAATGTCTTGCCACAGAGTAGGCACATCAATATTTTATGTCTCTTTGAGTGATTAACGTAGCTTCCTAGATACTGAAATGCTCTTGTATGTCTACATTTTGTAAGTGTAGATATTTACATCTGATATTGCCATTTATACACCTTAGCAAATAATGGAGAGACACAGGGACACCTAAGGGTGTAAATCAGCATTTCTTAAAGTAGATATCTTATTAGATCGAACACCCAGACTCCACTATCTGTATGCAAGGAAGGTATTTACTCAGTGAGACCCGAAGGCTCTGTTGGCATTCAAAATGTCCCAGGGCTTGAAGATTATTTATTTATTTATTTTCTAAAAATCACTAAAAAATATTTTTTTAACAAAAGCTGAACAAAATGCTATCTTTGTTAACATACTTGATTGATGAATAAGAAGTCTGTCTATTTTCAACAACAAAGCGTATTTTAAAATTATTAAGAATGGAGAGGACACATTTTCTTCTGTAGAAGACAATATGTTAAATCACTATTTGTGGTGAGCAAGTCCAGCTCCAGAGAAGGCAATATGGCTCTTCTACTGAAAACGCATGTGCCCTTGCCACTAACAAGCAGTGAAAATGAATCTGCATAGATTAGGAAAACTCATTCTCATATTGCTTTTCCAAAATACTTAGTTTTAATGTTATTTAAGTTATACATCTTCACTTTGGAAACTAAGATTCTATACTCCATGAATAAAGAAATGCCTGAATAGTATAAAAAATAGCTCCTATCTATACATTCCACCACCTGCAGCATGCTATTCTTCTTCTAAATATATAGAGGTTGTTCTCAGTGATGCCAACAGTTCCGATAATTAAAACAATAGCCATTGGATATTAGGAAGTATATTCTGACAATGTGAAGAGAGAAAGATTGAAGAAGCTTTTTAGGGCATTGTGCAAGCTCCATCACTGAAGATATTTCAGATAGATCAGGCAAACTTCTGTCAGGAATGACATGGTGTTTCCTTGGGATAGGGCACTGGACTAGATACCAACGAAAGGTTCCTAGGTTCCATGCCACTTTCTTACTTTATCACCTTACTCATACAAATGAGAGTAACAAATTACCTAGCTTAAATATTATAACAAAGTTACTAGGATAACTTCTGCAAGTAAATATTACTATTTATAAGTAGCTAGATATTCTTCAGCTTGACAATGCACATAGACAACAATGAAGGGCATAATTTAATCTTCATAAACCAGATATTACAAGTCTTACTTGTGTAAAATAGTAATATACTCCAGAAACTGTCTCAGTAAAATCAAAGCAAACAGAAAACAAAAAAGTTGATTAGATATGATGTTGTGAAATCAATACTACTTTTTTAATCTACAATGTATGCTTAATGTGTAGCTGAAAATAATGGCAAATGTACATTTAGGAGCAATTTCTCTTTTCAGATTCTAAATAACTGTATTATTTATAACTACTTTCTAAATAATTTAATGAAGTTTTATGGCTCTTAAGATCAAACTGGAACAAAAACCTTAAAGGAAACCTGTGAAAATACTCTTGGATCTATGATGTAATCTTTGTTCAAAAATGAAAATCTTAAATCAAGATGAAACAACATGTTGTGCTTGTGAAGACCAGATTTTAATTTTAAAATAAATAGGAATCTCATGTAATTTTAAATAGTTTATCTATTTCTTTTAAAAACTGAGATCAAGAGGGAAAATACTGTGGAGGTTATTAGGGTTAGAATAATTTGGAAGTTTTATTAACTAGTGAGTAAGTAAAGATATATTTTTAGTCCACAACATCCATCTTAAATTTGCACAGTCACACCAGAGAAGGTTTTGACATATTGTTGTAAATAAAAATGAGTTCTCATGTTCAGTTTCTAAATCTTAACTTTTTATTCTGTCATTGCACATTGGCCCACTGCAATTTTGTAGGTTATGTGACGATGACTAAGTCATGTTTCAGGAATTAAGCCTAGTAAAGACAAAGCAAGGCAATTTTTCTTTTGTTTAGGAAGTTTTTTGTGGATATTTATTCCTGTTGTTGGATGATTAATTGCCTTAAGGATATTAAGTGCAATAATGTTATGTAAAGAACATATGTGCCTATTAAGCAAAAATAATCTTTCCAAAAACTTTTACATCTACCTGAGTTCCCAATACATAAAAACAATAATAAAAAAAATGTCCCTTTTGTGGTGAGCCTGGAAGCTTTCATGGTAGAGTTTTTCTGTCAATTTTTTTTTGTTGTTTCTGGCAGAACTGATGATCAATAAGGTCTGTTTGAAAGCAAGGATTCTGAGAGGCTTTCTAAAACACTCTTAGATTCTAGATTTGCCTAAACTTTTGTTGAGTTAGTGTCATAAATTCAGTTTGCCTTTGTAGCTTCTAGAAGAGGCAAGGAAGGCACAGGCAAAACATTTAAAGTCCAAGATGGCAATCTATGTTGACCACTTTCCAGAAAAGCCTTACTCTGTAAGTAACCAATTTCATAAAGAGCTGTTGGTTTTCCCTAACAATTTCATATTAGATAACCTTCCCTGCTTAGAAATAACTCTTTTGAGAAGATAAACATCTGTCTGCTATCTGGAACTTCATTGGGAAGGTAGCTTGGATGGATAGACATCTGAATTCCTCTGTGAAGGAAGTCAGTCTCTGGGAAGCCTCTTCCCAGTAAACCCCAACGCTCACTCGTAACTGGTATTATGAGTAATACTGTCCACAGTAGTCAAGTAGCCTGCGTAGCAATAATAGACTTTTAACAATAAAATTTGTCTTGGAAATAGACAACAGCTCCAAGTCCCTGGTAAAAAGATTTGAAGCCATATCGCCAGTGCCTCCCTAGATTCTATGCTAGAGTATTCTGGAGAAGAACATTGTCCACCTTCCTACTGAAGGTATTTTGTAGCCAGAAACACAAGGATATTTGAGTCAGATGATGAATGAATGTTATAATTTTAATTCAGTCTTAAAGTCAGTCATTTAGTAAGAAAGTCCATGACTTTCTGGTTGGTCCAGGTTTCTAGAACTGCTTTTCCTTTTAGAATATGAATGCTTGAGGTTTTGGCGATGGAAGAAACAAAGTGTATCGTTACTGCTGTCACCATTTTTTCAGATGCCTGTACTGAGTGCTTAACTTAAGGTACTGTTGAAGGAATGCTACAGTCATGCTTCACTTCTTATTGTAATGTTAGGCATTTCATATAGCTGAAGTTGTATCCATCCCTACCTTTAAAACTTAAGACCAAGACCTTAGATGAGTATCACAACCAGGATGAAAACCATTAACTACATCTCCATAATTCCCCAAATTAGAGTAGGTGCCTCCAAAATACTTTACCTGCATGTCTTTTAATCTTTAGACACTCTACCATTCAGTTTTTCCCCTGTCATACTGGAGGAGATCATTCCTGACCATCACTGCCAAAGTAGAAATATATGTGCTACGCTGCTTTTCAAAAAAAAAACAGTACAATTTTCCCTGGGTGGTGTGGTAGTGCTGTTTGTTCCTTTTGTATTTTTTCATCCCCAGCATTCAGTGGTTTGGATTTGTACTTTGTTAGATGCTGCAATTATCTTTTAGAAAGAAATGGTATATTTAAATCCAACAGCACCTTGTCTGTCATAGCCCTTTACTTCAGCAAAACATTTTATTTCTAGGATTAGGCACAGTATGCAAAGCATCCACTGTACCTGTATGTGAATGCAAAGGATTTAAACAGGTTGACAGTCAGTCTTTTGCAGTAGTCTCTCTCCTTGTGCTTTGCAAATGGCTTGTGCAATAGTTTTCAAATAACATGTTTATCAGTGAGTATGTAATGCCTGTTTAAAAATCTTCAAAGAAACTTTCAAGTCCTATTAAATTCAGCTCTTACAGGATTTCTGCAACAACTTATGGTATGTTTTCATGAATGTATCGCATGCATATGATAATTTCATTGTTATTTTGTTTGTATTTCTTTAACTATTATTAATTATCATGTGCTTAAACAATGAGTTTTTGGCAACAGAGGCAAACTTCAATTTCATATTTATCTTGTGGCTGGCACAATAGGTCCTGGAAATACAGAGGTATTATAAAAAAACACTACAAATTATAAATAACAAATAAAATGCTGCCTTTCTCTGGACTCACATGAACTTAATGTACGTAAACTGAATCATAGAATCATAGAATCATTAAGGTTGGAAGGGACGTTTAAGATCATCGAGTCCAACCATTAATCTAACCTGACAAAAACCACTTCTAAACCACATACCCAAGTACCATGTCTACCCTTTTTTTAAACACCTCCAGGGATGGCAAATCCACCACCTCCCTGGGCAGCCTATTCCAATGTTGGATAACCCTTTCAGTGAAATTTTTTTCCTAATATCCAACCTAAACCTCCCCTGGCTTAACTTGAACCCATTTCCTCTCATCTTATCACTTGTCACTAGGGAGAAGAGGTCAGTCCCCATCTCTCTACAACCTCCTTTCAGATAGTTGTAAGGAGTGATAAGGTCTCCCCTCAGCTTCCTCTTCTCCAGGCTAAACAGCCCCAGTTCCTTCAGACGTTCCTCATAAGACTTGTCCCCCAGACCCCTCACCAGCCTCGTTGCCCTTCTCTGGACACGCTCCAGCACCTCAATGTCTTTTGTGTAGTGAGAGGCCCAGAACTGCACACAGTACTCGAGGTGGGGTCTTACCAGTGCCGAGTACAGGGGGATGATCACTTCCCGAGTCTTGCTCACCATACTAAAGCATGTGTGTGGACTTAAGAAAAAGCACACTAGCATTGAATTTATCTGGTGGAAGCAAAAAATATTTTTCATCCACAAAAGAAGTGATTAGCAGAAAAATCATAGTAGTTTTGTTTGAATTCGGTAAACCATAAAAGAAGGGCTAAATTAAACTGAAGTGACCGGTTAAATTAGAGCAAGCTTGACTAACCTTCAAGCGGTGAGACTACTCTTCAAGAGACAGGTTCAAGAGATGGTTCAGATAACATGGCATTTTCCCAAATCTGAAAAGATTATGCAACTAATTTAGCAGAACCTACTATGCCTGTAGTTTATACTTCCATTTTCATTTATCTGGTTTTGTGCTTTGTTCGGATATGTGCTTTACTGTCTCTTATTTTTTATTATCCTATACATCTTCAACAAGAAGTACCATAGTTTATTTCTAGACATGCAAAGACAGCAACTCATTTACTCCCGACAAAACCGAAGTTTCTAGGGATGAATAACCTCTGGTGTGGGATTCTATCAAAGAACAGTAATATTTACTAGGAAGAACATTATGTCACTGCAATGGTTCCCTGCAGCTTAAACCAATTTGTCTCCACATGGAAAAAAAACATTCAAAGTAATTTCCAATCCTGTTGCGTGTACGCGTACAGAATTTTTCATGACAGTAGCTGGACTAGATTCTGCCCTCAGAGGCAACTAGTGTTGGTCCCCAGTTAAAAAAAGTTGGAGAAAACCAAAATATCCTCAGCTTTCTTATGAGAATTGTCCTAGTGTAAAGTAAACTGTGCAAATTGTGCCTATAGTGTAAAGAAGTGGCTAACAGCACAGCTATTTCTTTTCCTGATTTATTTTATAAGAATATGGCTGAGCAAGTCATAAAATTTACCACAAAAAGACAAACACTGGTTAGCCCAGTGGGCAGGTTTTGCACAATTGTGTGGAATATTCAGTAAGTCTCCATAATTTTCTATCTTTTTAACAATATGTGGACATGTGCTCAAAGAGATTTTCCTAATAATTAAAACCATGTTACATTTTGTTATTCAGGAGGCAGAAATACAGAGTACTGAAATAATTGGCATTGCTCTTGCTAGTAATCAAGATAACCCTGTTGATTTGTGTTTTTTTTTTGTTTGGCTTTTCTTTTTTTTATTCTCATGATTTAGAGAGTCTGCATGTTGAATTTTCGTGTCAGAGCTGTGAAAGAGAGAAGGCTTGAGGCTTAAGAAAAGGATTATATTTTTCACCAAGACAAAGATATTGCTTCATCCAAATCTCTCACAGTAGAAACTACTGATTTTCTTTTGTGCAAAATACGGCCTCATTGCCAATGTAAACTCTTGCAACTGGTCTTTGGCCACTTTAAAAGAGAGTCTGTATATAAAAATTGGGAAGAAATTGGAAAAAAAAGAGAAGAGAGGCTTAATTTTGCTCACAATATTTTGTTTAAGAAAGCCTCTTTTTTTGAAATGCAAAATCAACTGTTCTGTAGAACCATATTTTATCTTATCAGTATCTATTGTATTAAAGAAATTCTGTTCATGCATTTATAATTAAGGTTATATTACACTTTCATTATAATCCTTATTTTCAAGCCCATAACATCAATTATTACCCAAGCATTCCAGTTCTTTATCAGCTTATATATTTTCCTAGAAAAAAAGAACTGGTTATTCGCAGATATATTTGCAGTGTGGAGTTATTGAGGTTCTGATTTATACTAGCACATGACTTGATCACAAAGTGTTCACTGCAGTTGTACTTTTGCCATGATATTCATGATTTAACACCTGAGCTTGTAATTGGCCACCTGGATCACATGCTGTGTAATTGTTGCTTGGGTGGCCTCACCTTCTGCAAAGGGATTTCACTTAATCATCTAAAAAGTGTTATATTCTCATTAAATCAATCTAACTCATGGACCTGAATTTTGATTTCTGAAAATACTTACACAAAAGAAACTTTTCTTTCATGGTATTAAAGGGATTTTGGTCTCAAATTCCCTGTTTCATTGAATCAGTCTATTTGCGGCAGGTTTTTCATTATTTTCAAACAATATTTGAGGTTAAAATATAATCTCCAACAAAGAGTATATTCCTTTTCCATGACTACTTTTAAAAAATAATTAATTTGACAAGGAAAATATAAACTTCCTGACCCTTTAATTAAACTGTAATTTGCATGTAACTTTGAGATGCTATCTTATGTTTTTATACATCTTTAAGAGACATGAGCTTACATTTTGCCTGTGTACACTATCTTAACACAGGTACGCACACACACTTCATAATGTATAAATTTCATATTCATATTTTAACATAATATTTCAGTATCACTTGCTCAGACAACAAGGAATCTCAAATAACTACTATTTTCTGTAGCTTTGAGATTTTCAGTAACTAAAAAAATACGCTAAAATGCTGTCAAGCTATGCTTTTTTCTCTATGATATGTAAATAACAAGGCTAAATTTTTTGTTCTGTTGAAGCTAACAAGAATTTTGCTACTGGAAAATATTTCATCCAACATTTTAAAAATTTACTTTTAATTTTAGTTAAACCTAATTGATTTTTCCATTAGACTGAAGTAAATACTCTGTTAGATTAGAACTAACAGTCTTAACTGCTTAATGTTTTCATTGCATTAATTTATAACCCAAGGCTGATTAAAAAAAAATCAGAACTTGGTTGCACACCTACAGTGGAGTCTCAGATATTGCCGAAAGTATCTTTCTTCTATACTTTTCTATTAAGAAAATATTTGTGGTTCTGCATCAAGAATCACTGCTTCTTTGAGTGAATATTCTACCTCTTACTTGATTTTCTTACTTTACTGATCAGAGATGATTTTCCTGTTACATTTCCCAGTAATGACCAATTACTAAGTTCAGTTATTAAAAATCCTTACTCCAGAGTCTTTCACAGAGTTGTAAGTTTATGGAGGATGCAACAGCTCAGTCCATAGCCTTCTTACTTTATAATCTGCTCCTATGTTGTAAGAAGAATATATTGATCACGAAAGCAAAGTTTTGAAAGCATAAAATTGAAAGATGTCAGTACAAAAGGCACAGTAGCGACACAGAGACAAATGTAGCTCACAAATACAGATTTTCCAAACCAAATACATTTGGTTCAATGTATTTTCTAACGGTCCTGAGAGATAACACTTTCATTCATGATAGACTGTTCCAGATCCCTCTGGCCATTGCTGCCTACCCTAACATAGAAGGAGTACAGCTGACAGAAACTGCTGGCAATTGTGTAAAAACAATGCAGAAGCTTCAGACATTTCATTTTCTACAAATTAATTCCCTGCCATCCATATTTATTTTCTATAGTTCAACAAACCTTCTAAAGATGAATACTTTCATTTAAAATCAAATAGTCAGTATGACAACTGCCCATTTGCTTGTTGCCCAGGAGTCTCTATTGATTTTTTTTCCTTCAGTGGTTAGTTTCTTCAAAGTAAAAACAGATCTAACATTTGTTGAATTCCAACCAGTTCCAAGAAAGAGAATTTACTAGGGGATATAGCTGAGAAATCCCATATATCTTTATGATACAGACTCATTTCAATATCTCTGTTTGCATTGCCTGTTTATATTGAATCTGCCCTCAGGTTAAGATGAAAACAAATAAAAAGTGCAAATATGTATTAAATTTTGTATCACTTTTACTTTCTTATCATTTCAATTGACATTTCAAGTGAAAACTTATGCAGAAGGGTAAGACATCACACAGACAGGTGTTAGAGAGACAGAACTTCCATATCAAAAAGGAATGTATGGGCTATAAAGTGATTTGTGTTTGGTTTGGGGGTTTTGTTTTGTTTTTTTTTTTATGAAGCTTATGAACACTGCACCTCTTCTTCTAAAATCCTGGTATTTGCCAAGATTCAGAGCATTCAAACATTTTTTCTTTCTCAACTAGATTTATGATCATAAGGAGATTTCAGGCAGGTTTTCCACAGTTTTAAAGCAATACTTGGTGATGGTATAAATCAGTTCAAGCCCAGGCTTTCACAATCTCATCCTCATTCTTCCTGTACCTTGACCTTTTGTTAGCTGTGTTAGGTCCTGGTACTATATGCTGATCTGTATATTCACTCTGCTACAGAAATATTGACCCAGCATCCCACAATTTCTTATCACCAACATCTTGCCCACAGAATTTATCGCTTGTTTTGTTATCATAATTTTGTAGATTAGCAGGAAAAAAGTTAAAATTCTGTGCTGTGTGAGTTGATTACAAAAACTGCAAATTTGAGGCTATTTCCCAAAGCAATTACCTTTTGCTGATAAATGATATTGTTGCATACACACTGTTTTTTCGTCAAACCTAAACCTGTGTGAAACTGATTTGGACCAGAAGTTAAGGAGAATTTTCCCTCAAAGCAAGACTACTGAAAAGAGTTTCTATAGGCACCATTTTAACCACCAGAAGGAACAGTCTACCTATCATATGAGCATCTGAATGAGGACTGGTCACCTTCTTACTGGGTGTTTCCTGCAGTTTCATGTGTGAATATTTCAAAGCGCATATATGTTTTTCAGGTGCTAGAAATTGTCATTTTTCTTCTGATTAAACTTAGTAAAAGAAGTGCTAATGAAGACAAGCTCTCTTTTGTTTACTTTACTTCGGTCAAGGTCTTCAAGCAGCATAGCTATGTTTTTCTGGTAACAAGCCAGTCCACAGCGCTGATCCAGGAAAAAAAACAAACCTACAGGAAAGTTGCACAGCTTTCAATCAGATCAGCATATTGAGCCACCGATCCTTGCATGAGCAGCAGCACCATGTAGCTGTGGAAATGCAAGGACAGATGACTCACCAAAGTATGGGGGGAAAACTAGACTTAGACTGGTTTAATCTGAATTTGACTAAGTAGGTTTGTATCTTTGTTATCTCCTTTTGGACGCAATCCAGCAGGTGTCATTAAAGACAATAGAGTCATAGTAGCTTTATGTACTAGAGACCCAAAACATAACACGGTACTCCAGATGCAGTCTCAAAATTATGGGGAAGGATCACTGCCCTGTATTGTTGGCTGGATTCTTGCTAATGCAGTCCAGGATGCTATTGGATAACTGCTGATAGGCCACCCTGCTTGTTGTTCTCTAGGACCCCTGGACTCTTTTCTGCAAAGCTGCTTCCTAGTCAGTTGGCCCCCAGTTTACACTATTGCATGCAATTATTCCAACCCAGGTTCAAGACTTCACTCTTGTTCAGCTTCATGAGGTTCCTGTCAGCTCATTTCTGTAGCCTGTCCTATTGCCTCTGAATGGCAGCCCTGCCCTCCAGAATATGAACTATTTGTATATATTCACATTTGGTGTGAAAATTTTTAAATAGAGCTGCAGTATCTTGTTGATTTATCTTCGTAATTTAAGCAAAACAAAACCCCAAAACATTATTTCCTCAATGCCTTACTCCAGAGATTGTGTTTGCCTCCCTACCCTCAGAAAAGAGGACATACATTTCAGGCAAAATAACTAGTAATTTAAATCAGGTAGAAGAGCGTTTAGGATAACTCGTATTGATCAATTTGCACTAGAAAAAAATATTGACAGAACAATGTTATCTGAATATTTGTCTTAGGTATCATCACCAAAATTAATGTCACCATACTTCAACCAACTCTGACAGCTTCCTCTTCCTGTCCTCCCTTCTCTTCCCTCACTGAAGATTTAAGAAAGGACATTTTTGCTTATTACCAAAAAACAAAGAAAAAAATAAAAAAAAAAAAGTGAAAAAAGCTGTCTTAGTTCTGAAGAAAATCAATACAACGCAGACAATACACAAAACCAAACTCTGTTGCTGATCTTCCTTAGCTATAAAACAGAACTGCAGAAGTGAGAACTTCCCTTTTGAGATACTGACAAGTTGCAATACTGGAAAGGCAGTCAATATTGTGACTTTTCAAAAGTGTTTGCATTTTCATCATCTCCTCTGGGGAAAAAAAATATGCTGGAACTCAATACAAAGATATGGATAAAATATTGCAATACTTCAGATGTGCTTGCTCACTGCAGCTGAAGTTTATTTACACTTGAAGTAAAATGTCAGATTCACATGTGACCTGGCATAAACCAGATGTTCTACTTGCCACAATTGCCTAACCATGTTAGTTACATAAATTCACTGCATACATCTATTTTGCCCTGGAATTTCCTTGAGTGCTGAATTTAATGTACTAACACCTCTTATGGACAAGTTTCTGGACAGGAGCTAACCTCCAAGCTACCATGATCTGGTTTTCTATAGGCAGGTAACCTGAACTCATCCTAATTTCTATTGCAAACCATAGAAATGTATATGCTGCCAAGTCTTCTTTAGCAGGTGGTAATTTTAACTTTTGTCTAAAAGATTAGTGTGTCTAAAAGATTAGTGAGGGTACTCACTCAAAAAATATAATCTGAGTCCTAAAACCTACTAAGAACTGAACACACACAGTAAGGTTGTAAGTATACAAGGGGAAAAAAAAAACTTTTTATGTAGTCAGGTAAGAAATATTCATGGCCTAGGCAAAGAAAATGTAAAACAAGTTGATTAAACATTTAGGGTTCCTCTGGCAAAGGAAAAACCTGGGTCTATCACCTTTCACTGTATCACAGAATCATTTAGCTGAGAAAGGACACCTTGAGTTCGTCTAGTTGAACTTCACTGCTCAAGCAGGGTCATCTCAAGTGGTGTCATCTAGAGCAGGTTGTCCAGAAGCATGTCCAGTTGGTTTTTGAACAATTCCACAGATGGACACTCCTAAACCACCCTGGGCAACTGGTTTAGTGTCTAATTACTCTTAAAGTAAAAAGTGTTTATTTGTGTTCAGAAGGAACCTCCTGTGTTTTAATTTGTGCCCACTGCCTCTTGTTCTGTCACTGGGCACCACTGAAAAGAACCTGGCTACCATTTATTTTCTGCACATCCATCTACACATGGATAGGATCCCACCTGAGTCTTCTCTTTCCAGGCTGAACAGTCCCAGCTCGCTCAGCCTCTCATTGTATGAAAGATGGTCTTCCTCGTGGAGCTCAACCTTTATCCTTGTAGAAATATTTAATCCAGTAATGTAAATGTATTTAAAATGCTTATTTTCCTCCCAAGGAAGCATCCAAATTGCAAAATCCATATCATTTCCTCTGCTGTCTCACTTTCCTGCTTAACCAGAGGTTCACCTTCATGAGGACAGGATTGATAGCTAGTGTGCAGAAGATGGTTATGAAAAACATGGGTTCAAGGCAAGGAGTGCTAGAAAAAGTGTGACTAAAATTCCTTGATGTGCCTCATTTCCTTTCTGTATGCTCTGGCCACTGTGCTATTAAGAAAAAGTTAGCCCCCAGATACTTCAATAAACACCTATCTGAAGTAAATGAAGAACATTTACATTTCCTATATGTTCTTTGTGCTTTCAGGGAATAGGCAGACTATACGTAGCCTAGTGCACTGTGTTACCTTCTTGAGGTGCTTAAGTTCCATCTACACTGTACAGATGGATGAGGGCTCCTAATTTAAACCTCACTGGCTCTCTGGACATGCCCAGCTTTTTTTTCTACCAATTTTATATTCACTTGGGTGACTATGTGTTAAAAAAAGTAAGTATTTCAAAAGTCGTGTCTGTTTTGCCCACAAGAATAATCGGTAAGCATTTTCGTGTATATATCTTGACCCTCAAGCTTTCTCATTCCTGTTTTTCCTATTTTATCTTTCTGTCCTTTGAGGAGGGGAAGTGAGTGAGCTTCTGAGTGGGATTTTGGCTAGCAGCCAAAGCCAATCCACCACAGAAACTCTACTGAAGCAAAGGATGTTTTTCTCAGTAGCACAATTCCCCAGTCTAGAAAAGAGACAACTTTGGGGAGATAGCCATCTAAGCTACATCAAAAGCAACTGTCTTAGGTTTAATGTCATTACATTATGCAGGCTTTATCACTGCTGATTAAGTGGCACAGTTTCTTATAGCATTCTATTTTTTTCTCTATCGGAGATCTGCTGCATTTTAAAGCAAAGGAGAACAGTCACTTGAAAAATGTAGTGTTAACATATAGACCAGCGTACTAGTAGACAGACTTGTACAAAAAGTTTAAAAGCAATCTTTTAACAGTTATAATAATGAGTTTTACAATGGATTTTACAAAGAAAATATATCTGGGGTGCAGATATAGAATTCAAAACAGGATTAACTGTGATATTTTTGTAGCTGTGTAAAAAAAAAAAAAAAAAAAACCCAAACAATAAAAAAATCTGTATCACAACATGCTTTTCCAAGTCTTTCCATCTGTCTTAAAATGCCATTTTTTTTAGAGGTATAAAGGGCCTTACTATTATTCCTGTAGGCACTTTGCCCCCAAATCCCTCTGCTCCTGAATTTGATTTTCACAAAATTTGACAAGCATGCAAAGTTACTGCATTATACTGAGAAAAAGAGAATGAGAGGAAGGACTCTGGAGAGTTGGAGGCTCATGAGATGAGGTTGGTCTATAGCCTATTCATAGTGTTAGGAACAGTAAAACTGAAGTAACTTAATTGAACTCTTCTAGTGGGTTCACTGAACACTCTGTGGCTGGTCAGAACTGTTTGTATAACTATGATGCAAATGGAAAGGGAAACGTTACAGGTCATAGCCTGTGAATCAAAAACTTACTTGCCTGGAGCAAACTTTCACACCATGGGAAAGAGCCGTTCAGCCCTGGTGTTGGCCATGGGACATTGAGAGCGTGTGACTGGAAGGTGCTGAATTGCAGTGCAACCTCAGAAATGTAAACAGTGAATAGAAAAACTTAGAACAGACACACCCCAAGCCTGCAAGGTCAGTGGACCCTGGCCTTAAATCGGGAAATTACAGTAGAAAAAGTAAAGATTTTAATACACAAACTATATGGATAGCAGACAGAAGGAACTGAACATTGTTCACTGCCCACTGCTTGAGACTCTCTACTGCCAACAAGTAAGAAAACAACGTAGTATCCTAGATCTGGGCTCAGTTTTGAATAAAAAAGGGAAGAAACTGACAAATATTTTTTACTGATCGGTATGGTCACTATGAGTAAGGGGAAACAAAATGGTGATGCTGTGAAAAGGTGAAATCAGGACTCAATAGTCTTGGTGACTATTAAGCAGGTATTCTTTATTGCAGCGCTGGGCACAGGGGATCGCTCCTTCTAATGTGCATGCTGTAAAGGGTTAGTTATACAGCTTATATACATGCCATATATACATAGTCACAAGGTTTTCGAGAAATTATTAACATGTCCATTACTTTTCAGGGAACTCATTACCATAGGTTACTACCCACTCCCGTATGTGCATTATAGTCTCTCAGTGGTCCTTCAGAATCCCCTAGTAGTTGTTTACTCCTCTTTATCACTGTATTCTTTTGGTAAACTGTAGTTTATTGTTCCTTATCTGGTTGCCAAAGCCACCGAACTGGTTCTGGCCAAGAATGGGTTCATCATGTCTCAATGGTCTCAAGATATCCTGTTCTCTTTGTTGGGTGATAGTTGTAATAGTTTAAAGCTAGCCCTATTCCTTAAAAATAAGGTTAGCTCCTCTCTTCAATGGTAATTTACGGTAACTAAGATAAACACAGAAACAAAAGTAAACCCACAAGTAGTACCCTGTCCTGCTCAAAAAGTTGATGTTTGGATCATTAGCAAAGTAGAAGCAATTTAACAAAGTTTGATAGTAAATGTGAAAGTGGTTTAACAAGATTTGATAGCAGGGTACTTTTGCTTATTTACTGTATAGAGAATAGGGTCAGAAAAAACTGTCAGGGAGACTCTCCCTTTGAGTCTTGAGGTCCAGAAAGGACCTCCTTGCTTTCTAAACTCCTTCTTAGACAGGAGTCTAGGTAAGGCTGGATCCAATCCTAATCTCACACTTGGTCAACAGTTTATGTCTAAAGGATTATATATACACAATCAGTCCTTTATATCACTTAGCTAAGAATTCAAAGTTTTACACGCTATTAATTACTTATCAAGAATCTGTTGCAGCAAGGAATCTCTCAATCTTGAGAAGTAACCTTGAGAGGTGTCCCTACACAAGCAGAGATCCTGGTGTGCAGCCCACTGTGGCGCAGGAGAGCTTGAAGGGCTCTTAGGCTACTCACTATTTATGGAGTAAAATGACTGGCGCATAGTTATATTTGCATACCGAATGTAGATGTTAGTTTTTTCTGAATTTGGCTTGAGTCAGACATTTATAAGCACTGTGGTTGTGTGAGAGCATTGCCATAAATTAGCCTTTGGCTATTGTGTCATTATCTGTCTCCCCTGAATCCACTTTGACCAAACACATCCATCATGACCACCACTGGTGGTTATCGCTTGAGCAGGGTTAGGGGAAAGGGTCAGGTTGGGGGGCGGGGGGACAACCACAAGTGAGAGACTGGAACGTCAAATATTTGCCTCAAAGCTTGCTTGTGCAAGCGACCGACCGTTAGCGGAAGACCATTCTTCTGCAAATCAGGCACCACCAAAATCACCCCCTGTCTGGGCCAGGCTGGTAGCCCGCCAAGGTCTTTACCTGGTGTATAAAAAGACCGTGGAAACAAGCCACGGTGTGCACCCACCACCGAAGAATTGAAGACTGAGGACCAACAGGACGTCACTGGATCCATGGTGGTGACTATACTTTGCTTATCTTTCTGAATGCTTGCTTAGTTTCCTTCTAATATTTCCTGCCTTTCCTATCTCTCCATTCCTCTGTATCTATTCAATAAAAATGGCCCAATTGGAAGCATTTGACCTCCTTTGCGTCTCAGTCTCACTCTGGGGATCATTACGAACCTCACCTGAGCCCGAAATTGGACTGGGACTTGTCAGCACAGCATCACAACATGTCTCTATCCTTTCAGTAAGAGTAAGAAATAAATCCATGTTTTATTAGTAATTGCTGGATGAACTAGTCGACTGTCTTTCAGATTTTATAATTGCTCTGCGAGAAAGAGACTAAATAAGATCACAACAAACAAATGAGTTCAGTGTCCTTTCCACAGATTGTTACTCTATCTAGAGTACCTAGAAACTTTCTAGAAGCTTGTTCCATAGCTTGATTTTCCATAGAGCTGTGCATGTATAATTTAACATGATATCATGAAATCTAAAATTTTCCTGCCTCTTCTTGTCTACTCTTTAGCCTGACCTCTTTCTGAGATAAATTTCAGTAATAAAGAGCAGAATTTTTACATCAAACAGCTTATGCCTTTAATGAGTATTTCAGAGTTTAAGAGAATAAAAAGCTCCATTGTCACCTTTACAGTTAAAAAAGATTCACCTAGTCAGCATGGGGATAATAAAGGTTATATGAGTATAATTAAACACCAGATTGACTCCTGTGAGCATCAGACACCCCAAATGAATTGCAGATGAAAGAAATGTGAGAAAATGTATGGAAACCAACAACCAAAAGCTCCAAAAGGATTTTTTTTTTTTAGATGATGAAAACGACATTTTGTTATAGATGACCTATAAAGCTGCAAGGGAAAAAACTTGACAATTTTAGGAAATGTTGTAGTAAAGACTAATTATCCTTATTCACCAGCCATCCATTTATGTTTCATCTTGCATAATATTTTACAGATGGAATATTTGCCCTGTTTTTTATGAGGTATGTCTTTCCGCTTTCCCTTCAGTAAGTTTAATTATTTCTTTTGAAAGCCACAAATGTTATTGCTAATGAATCCTTAAGTTAATAAACTAGAAGGGGTGAAGTTGTTTGTATCTTTTTTTTTTTTTTAAACTGTAAGGTATCTTAGAAATACCTCACACTCATAACTGAAACATTTCTAATTCTCTATACAAAGAAATGAAGGATGCCTGGAACACATGTTAACCAAGATGGACTGGTTAGCCATGGATTGATTCCAGACTCCTGAATCACAGAATCACAGAATCACAGAATAGTCAGGGTT
>VZSZ01006160.1:19002-37997 GCA_013398815.1 Ibidorhyncha struthersii | reverse complement strand
TGTTTGCTTAAGTCTTTATCCAAGGAAATAATAGATGTTCAGAAAATAATTTTCTTACCAAGAGCTGTGTATTTGCTTTGAATAAGGAAAAGGTTGTAAAAGGCATCAGAGAAAGTCTCTTGCAAGGGAAGGGGTTTAAAAATCTCAATTATATGAGTTGCTGAACAGTCTTCCTCCAACAGAGTTTCAGCACAGTTCCGTGCTGCCCTAGCCACATGCAAGGCTATCGCTCGCACCCCCTGCCCACCCCACCGGGCGCTTCTCCTCGGCTCACACACATACAACATTTGAGCTCTTTCTTCCAGAAAGTGGGAGTCGGCTGAGTTGTAGGAAGCAAAATATGAACTTCAGGGTAAGGATTTATTTTGGTTCTAAGCATGTAAGAAAAGGCGTGAAGTATTGCTAAAAGCATTATTTGTAGTCAGGAATACTCAGGTGTCCTTATAGGGCTTTTGTATATTTAAGTCATGAACGTAGAGGCAAATCAGCAGAAGACATTCAGTTTGAGTTATTTCTTTGAGAGGGGGCAAAGGGCAACTCACTTCTACTTTTCAGTTTTTATTAGGGCTTGCGCACTTATAAAAAATCCATGTGTGCTGTTGTCCTAATGGTTCTGAGGAGGTACAAATCTGTCCAACAAACAAGAAGAGGTGAGTGATGCTGCTCATAATGCTTATGTAAAATCCTGCATCTCTCACAGTGTTTTCTTCCTCAGTCCTAAATGCAGCTTCCATCAGTCTCGGATGAGGGAACTCAGCAGTTAAGGTGGTTTATTTTCACACCTTTATAAAAGTCACAATCAAAAGCAGTAGGACCTCTGCCCTGGAGGCAGGGAAGGGGGCTGGCCTGTGGCAAAATAGCTGTTCTTTTTCTCTAAAAGTTAAAGTCATCAATTATTCTCATCCCTTCACACAGGGCCTCATTTGCTCAGTAAGTTTTAATTACTGTAATCTAAACTTCAGTTTCTTTTTTCATCCTGGCTACCTGCAGTAGATAAGTTGCCATCTAAAGGATTTCATGTGAGTGGGCAGGACTGACTCCTTATACAGGCTAAAAATATTTGCTGTCTTAATGCCATGGTAGGTTCCATCCATAAGAGGATTAATTAAACCATGGCTGTGAATATATGGATATCGTGGCCACCAACCGCAGAGTACATATGCACACACACAGAGTGAAATGAATTAATGCCTCCAGAGAACTGCGTCACTCGATCCACCAGTGAACGTCTCCATCTGGGCCCTGTTTGGCTGGCTCTGAAGTGGATACAAGGGACCGCATACCAGTTCTGGGTCCTCTCAGGCAGGATCGAGTCCTAGCACACAAGAAACAGCAGGAAGTGCAGCAGACCTCTTCTCCTGTCTCTACACAGACCCAGAGGATGCCAAGAGATGTCTGTCAGGGACTCTCCAAACACAGCCTACAAGAGGCTGCATCTCACTGGGCAGGATTAACCCACACTTCACCAAGGAATATTGCAGATGACTTTACAAACCAGTTGTTGCAGAACTGAGGATGTAACCAGCTGTTCCCTGGAGGATGGGGCGTTTTTGTAACCTTATGATGTCACAACATGCTAATAACAACAATACCTGCAATAGCAGGCTGGCCAGAGCAGAGGAGAACTGAGTTGTCTCACCTACTCTATGTCAGCTTGTGACTGTTATTTCACTTTGAATGGGTTTGGGGTTCACAAATAAATTTCTGTGATGCACAACCTAATACTGGTCTAAAGGACGTCCAGAGCTGATCAGCCATTTTCCTAGAGAAGTTCTGGTCTCCTCACACCAGGGCAAGCCAAGGCCATCAGGTCCTAACAGTATCAATTATAACTGTCTCAGTAATTTGAGATTC
The DNA here is from genome assembly GCA_013398815.1 of Ibidorhyncha struthersii. Taxonomy (NCBI): domain Eukaryota; kingdom Metazoa; phylum Chordata; class Aves; order Charadriiformes; family Charadriidae; genus Ibidorhyncha; species Ibidorhyncha struthersii. Next base: position 36,143 of record VZSZ01006160.1, on the reverse strand, counting down.
TCTTCCCTTAAAAGGATGAAGTGACAACAAGAAAAGTGGGCCACAAATAGATTGTAGGACAAAACATTAAGGGATAAGTTCATCTTGCACTGGCTTCATTAAAATGATACTACAATGAATTTGCAGTTATGTCTCTATTGAACTTTTTGCCTTGCTACTGAAGGAAGAATGGGCAGGGGGAGCAGGCTGTTAGTGCCTGAAGTTTCCAGAATTTGTTACTATAGGACTAGGTGTTGTTCATTTGCTGGCTGATGCTGCAGGTGAACCGAGGGGGTTCAATGTCCAGTTCCTAGGTGGTCTGAGGCTGAGGAGTATCCTGTCCTGTCTTCCTGTGTCCTTCCATTTCCTAGGCAAAGCCAGATATGAAAGGATATCTTCAGAAAGCAAATTTAAGTATGTTTAAGCTATTCAGGAATGAAGTGCAGAGAAAAGCAAAAAGGCTTAGACACCTAACTGTCTGCACTTGCTATGGACACAACTGCCCTGCCTTGGATTTAGGGACTGACTCCAACCTCACCCACAGACAGCAGTGTTACCCACAGCTACTGATGGGCTCTGCTGTTGTTAAGACTGACAGCCAAGTAGGATATTGAACTTTTTTATATTCTTGACTGGAGGTAGGTGGAGGTTGAGAACCACGGGTGCACAGCAAGTGTTCAGCAGGTACAAAATCATGTTCAACATGATTCAGAGAAAATGAAGTACCAGCTGAGTGCCTTACCTCCCAGCTACTGCCTACTCTAGGAGATTGGAAAACTGCCAAGGGGCCAGGGGAAGGAGAAAGGGAAGAGAGCGAGAGAGGTTTTTTTTCTCTGTTGCACAAATAACTATAGACTTTTAAATAAACACATTTCAAGAAGAAGCTTCTTGTCTTTAGCTCTAGGCAGAGCAAGAAGATAATTCCAAATTTTCCTTGAAGTGCTGCTGGCCCTGGGACATGACCATGTCTTGCCCCTCTCAGAAAGTTCCTACTGCACATACTGGGCTGGTGAGACATACTAGTTCTGAAAGCTGCTTTCCAAGGCTTTGGCATGAGCTAGGATTCCTCACTTCTCATCGGGTCAGGGGTGAGACTGCTGCCAAAACAGCACAGAGAGTTTAGACATTTAAAGGATTATGCTGCCATAATGATGTGTGTGGGCCCCTAAATAGCATGAAACATTTGCATTTGATTCTCAGACATCATTATGGAGTTAAGAATACGTCTATGTAGTATGAAGATGTCTTTTCAGAAGAGTAAATTAACCCTTAGCTGATTTACCAATACGCCTTTCCCATGTCTGTTTGCTCACTGTCACCACAAAACACTGCATTCTCAAGCAGATTCCACAGGAAGTCGGTGGTGAAAGTTTTCTCCTGTAATTCAGAGGTTGCTATGTCTATATTGCCGGGTGTGCATGTCTACACCGGTGGCTGTACTATCCCAGTATCGGTACAGCACAGACCCTTCCCATTCTATGTGTAGCATGAGTTCAGGCACCTGACATGACACATCAGCCTTTCCCTCATGTGACACTGAGCTTTTTTTGGAACCTATAAGCAATTTGTCTGCTTGATGCTGAACACAGGATATCACTGCAAGAACTGATTGGGTAGGTAGATGGGCACACTGGCTGGGCATAATCTACCTGATTCACTTACATAACTTGCCCTGCCATGGTCCACAAAGTTCACGTATACCTCAGAGGACCGTAAAGTAACCCTGGCTTAAGCACGGCACTTGGGAGTTTAATGCAGTTTGCCACTGGCTCTTACTGTGATGCCCTTGACAGTGTCCAAGACAGCCAGTGTCAAGTTAGTGCTGCCGAGCTTACCCGCAGCAGCATTGCTGGCACACTGGAGACAGCTAAGCAAATGGATTTTCTGTTAGTTAGTTTAGACTGGGAATTTATTTTCAGTTAATCAAACACAAACTAGAGAAAAGAGAAGTGAAATTCTTGTAAAGCAATTTAACCAGCTGGGTTACAGCTCTGGATCACATCTCATGACGAATAAGAGGAGAAGGAAATTCTGAAACATGTCCTTATGATTTTTTTCAGTGCCTATGCTGTCGTTCTTTGTGTAAGTGGTGTGCATGTTTATAGATTGGAGCTACCTGCACGAATCTATCAGACCATGCAGACCTTTATCGTATAAGACAGCAGGACAATGTCAAAGCATTTCAGCACAGAATGTGAAAACAGAGAATGCAAGGAGAGGCTGGTAATCTCAGCAAAAAAAAACAGGTGAGAGTAAAAGCGTACCCAGGACCATTACACAAATAATACAATTTTTAGTTTTATAAATTAGGTCTATCTTGCCCGTTTACTTAAAAAAGGCAATAATCAAGTGTTAGTGGGTTTTACTATTTTCCAGAACATATTTCCTGAAATGTAAGCCATGCATGTGTAACAGTCTGAAAATAAAAATTCTGTCTTGGAAAAACTTGCAGTTTGATTTTTTGTTGTTTTTGTTCTACTATTTTAAAACAAAATGGTTATTTACCTATATTTTTTCTTAAGACACTGTGGAGGGAGAAGATCATAAACTAAAATTGACAGTAAAACAGTAGTTAGCACACTAGTGGCAGATACATATGATGGCAGGGGAGGTCATTTCATCTAACTGCAGCACTTTTACAGCTCTACATCTGACCTGTTTTTTCTACAATAAGGGGAGAGGAACAGACATCTCTGAGGCATAATTCAGCTCATCTATTCAAGTCATTTATACTTAGTCAGTAGAGTTAAGGTTTAGTTTACCCTACTTAGAATTAAAATCAGACCCGGTTTTAATCAGACTCAGAGATCTCAGTTTCCCAGTATTGTGCTTCAGTCTGCTAGTTACCCTGGGATCATAAAACACCATCCTGACCTCAGAAAACTTTCCTGAATCTCACAAATCAATATTTTCAAGTAAAAAATAAGATTCTGTTAAAAAAAAAGTCCCCCTATATGGTCAAAATCCCTATTCTTAAACAGACAGCTTGGGCACTTAGGACACACATATGAGTCCAGAGCATCACTTAGGCCTCTGTGCACTGCTGGAGGGTAGAGTAGTTGACATCAGCATTTGCTGCTTCTCCAAGAGCCAGAAATGCTAGGTAAGCTCAGTGACACTTAACAGAGACACATGTGAATGACACACTGGAAGGAGCAGATCTCAAGAAGCGCGTGATCCAGTGTATTCTCACATATTCACGTGCCTCACCCAGGGAGCCCTAACAGAGGTGCCTCCCATCCCTCGCTTCTGATGCGTATCTCCTGAGCCGGCCAACTCAGCCTGAAAACCCCGCAAAGAGAGGCACTCTCCAAAGCAATCACACTTCTGTACCTGATCACAGCTGGGAGCCCTGTAAAAACAACCTTTCTCACAGTATCCTGGCAACTCCGGATGGAGTGTGCTTATGTGGGAGGGAAGAGAGGGAGGAAGGAGGGAGGATGTGTGGCTGTTTGAAAACATTTGTATAAATATGTTCACTTCAAGTTCATTTCTACAAGTGACATGAATGGTACAATTACAGATTGCTTTGTGCATTTTTTTCAGTACAAATTTGGTTTTGTATGAAACCACCAATTTGCAGATTTTCGGCCAAGTCCATAGTGTCAGAAATGACAGTTAAAGGCAAAAAGGATGCAAGATAATTACTTTCCTCCAATTCCGTTCTAACACTCAAATCCCAGTTGCATTGCTCTTATCTACTGTTATATCTGCCTGTTATTACCAGGCATTTGTAGCAATGGCAAAATAGTTAAAGGCTTTTTGTGATGTAGCAGTAAGCAGAAGTGTTGAACATGTATAATATCCTTGATAAAATTCTCAGAGGAGGGGAATGTTCTCTGAAGTTGGCAAAGCAGAGAACCTTATTTGTTAGGTAAAATGGAATTGCACTTCTACTTTAATCTTGTCACAGAATTCTTGCACTTTAATCTATTTTTGAGAGTGTAAATTACAAAATATTCTGCTTTTCTCACCAAATTAATGTAAATAATGACATCTGAAAATTTAAATAATTGCATATGAAAAGTAAGGTGTAATGTACAGATCTAAAACAACACTGCTAGTTTTAGATCTAAACTGTTGCACTGAAGGTTATCTAGTAGAACAGAAAAGCAAACATTTCCCCAAAATGGGCATATTGGGAACTTCTTGTGATTTCATACAAGTGTTTTCCTTAATTAGCAAAACTTCCTGTTGTTTTAGGATCCTAAATTTTAGAAATGGCCAAGAGACACAACACAGGGACGTGATAAATCACATAATGTGCTCAGCACTGGTAAGGCCACAGTGCAAATACTGTGTTGAGTTTTGGGCCCCTCACTACAAGAAAGACATTGAGGTGCTGGAGCGTGTCCAGAGAAGAGCAATGAAGCTGGTCAGGGGTCTGGAGGACAAGTCTTATGAGGAATGACTGAGGGAACTGGGGCTGTTTGGCCTGGAGAAGAGGAGGCTGAGGGGAGACCTTATCACTCTCTACAACTACCTGAAAGGATGTTGTAGTGAGGTGGGGGTTGGTCTCTTCTCCCGAGGAACAAGTGATAGGACAAGAGGAAATGGCCTCAAGTTGCACTAGGGGAGGTTTAGATTGGACATTAGGAATTTCTTCACCAAAAGGTTTGTCAAGCATTGGAACAGGCTGCCCAGGGAAATGGTTGAGTCGCCATGCCTGGAGGTATTGAAGAGATGTGTAGATGTGCCTCTTAGGGATATGGTTTAGTGGTGGACTTAGCAGCATTAGGTTAAAAGTTGGACTCAATGATCTTAAAGGTCCTTTCCAAGGACCATTCCAAGTAAATGATTCTATGATTCTATAAGCGATTACGTGAAGAGCATTGAAATATTAACCGCATCTTCCTGCTGATGGAGCCCTGGAACTAGCAAGAGCACACACAACAGCATACATGTGTCAGCTTTCAAATTTGGAACAAGACAAAAATCATTCAATAAGGAAGGGCTACCACATATTTGCTGGGGTATGGTTTAGCTCTTTGTTCTTCTGGGATCTCTATGGGTTTTTCTTTCAGCTCAAACTACATGTCCATTGATATATTCTCCAGGAAGGAGCTGTTAGTGCATTATAGAAGGCAACAAAGTATTTGAAACATCAGGGAAGGACACAGAAGAAAGGGGACTATAACACAAGTGATTCCCAACCTTTCTGAAGCAATTGCAATTGTGTATCCAAATGGAAACACTTAAAGCTTTTCTTGAATGCTTTTATTTTGAATCACCTGAAGAAAAAATCCCTAGATTTTCCATTAAAAGAAGATACTTATCTACAGAATGCTGATGTAATTAAAAAAAATAAAATTATTCCATTAAAAAATAAATGAACTCAAACAAGGTCTCCAGCTGGTAAATTAGCAAGAAGATTTGTTTCAGTATAAAGGAACTGAAGATGTAGCCTCTTCTCTGAAAAGCAGATCTCAGTTGTATGGTGTGTGCTTGCTCCGTGCATGTGAGAGATCCATAGATCTGATAATACTGCAGAATTTATCCAGGAAAGCTCAGATTTTTGTTTTCTGTAATGTTTTAGAATCTCCCCTCATGGCCTGTTGGGCACACTAAAGCAAAGGACTCAATTAAATACTTTATATTTGATTCTGAGACACACTTGTAACCTTATTCACACACTGAATTCTAAATGCATTTATACAAGAAAATAGCAAATAAAATATGACCCCAGTGAGTAAGAAGCTCTGACGTTATATGCTAGACTCTAGCATTGGTCTTCCGCACAGAGGGAGAGAGAGTCGGAGTCTGGCGTGTGCCTTGCCTTTTCCTCTCCCTCCTTCAAACACGCAGAACTACAATGACATCCACGAAGGCCTGAAAATCCCCTATGTGAATAAAAGCAACCCAGAGCTCTCATAGAGTAAGGAGCATTGTATAAATGCTCTATGGATGGCAGATCTATGCATAAATGGAAAAAATGCCATTGATATATCACTCAAAATGATGTAAGAAAACCAAAGCTGCCTCCAGTCAGTATGCAATGTGACCATTTTATACGCAGGAGGGTATCATAAGATTAGTTGATGACAATCCATTCTTGAAATGCTTAAATAATTTTTATCTAGAAATGCTTGCATTGAAGAAATAACTAGCTAATATAAGTCCTTTTCTCTGATTTCCTCCTAGAATGCACAAAACTGTGTGCTAGTTTACTCTGAGAATTGATTTTTTTAATCCATTGTGAAGTTACATATCTACTGTTTCAATTATTTCTGCTTTGTATGTATTCAATTTTCTTTTCTAATTTACAGCTCCAAAAGTCAAACTGAGTCCTTGTGATCATGCAGTTCTTTGCCTGTAAAACTGGTACTGGAGGCTGAGTTATGCCCTGTGGGCAACCTCACTGGCTCTACACAGGGCCTTAGAGTCACCTCCCGTAACCTATTTGTCTTACGTATTAACTGGTGTGCAACAGACTGTAATGAAACAAGGGTTTGGATATCACCTCATCCACAATTCATTCACTCTAATCCATGCTGCACTGCCTATGAAAAAGAATGAGGAGGAAAGAGTTAATTTCTTCACCTAAATGCAACAGGTTTGACCTTAATCACACACAAATAGTAGATGTAGGTAAGAAGACTCTTATATAGCCACTTGTCTGGAAAAAAAAAATAGAGCTTAATGTTTTGAATATTTCTGTATTCTGATGCACATTTTACTATTTTTCACATTTTGTGTTTGGAATTGGATTTGCCTCACACCACTTCAGATGTCTAACTTTCAGACTGGTCACCCTGCCTTCCCTTGTCAGCATTTGAAACAAGTAGTTCATCTGACCTACCCTGTGTACCTGTCTGAGCATCAGAACAATTTGGCAGTGGAGGTGTCTCCTCCTCTCTGTTAGCTAGAAAGGCAGTCTAAGACAACTTGTGGTCACCTTAGTTTTGACAGTTGGATCTCACTGCAGGTTTACAAGTCCAATATTTACTTTCTGATTTAAAATTGGTTATGAAATACAGATGCATATAATAAAGTAGCCATCATTTGTCTAAGAGGAAAGAATTGCTCTGGCTTTCTCCAGAAAACTTTGGAAATGCAAATGCAAATGGGACACAATTTCTTTCCATTATGGGTTATTTTACTCTTTCCTCAACCTGCTACTACAAACCACAGCTGAAAAATATTCCTCTATTCATATTCACATACAGGTATATATAAATATTTTCAGTGCATGTACATCACTAGTTCATTTTAAGTGACAGCTATTAAAGATGTGTTCTTTACTTCCTTCTCTCTCTTCCCTCTACCCCCATATGTTAAGCAATTTTTTTCTTTTTCCTGTGCATTTTTTATCTTGCATGGATGGAAATCTAACTCTTTACATTATTATAGTTCCTCAAATCCAAAAGCAAGTCTACATTTTTTAATTTTACTATTTTTAACATTGTCTTTATTCACTTTAATTGATAGTAGGCTATCCAGCTTTGCTGATGAAGAGTTTTTTCTCCTCTCAGGCTAATGTTATCACTGGAACTCTGTTGTCTCACAGTTAATGTAACTCATAAACATCTCTCTCATGTGTTTTGTCTTAACCCACATTTTTCCTATTTGATGCTGCACAGACTTGACTTCTTACCAATTCTCGCATCTCCTCACCCATGCACCCAAACTGTCAACTGCTTGTCTGGCTGGGGACCTGGAAAGCTCTCATGCCGTCATCCTTCTCCCAGCTGCCCCAGACTTTACCGCTATTTAACTGGCTAAATGGACATAAACTGCCATTTTTTCACAACACTGTCTGATACTCCCTGCAAGTTACTACTCAGTTTTTCCCTTTTTATGTCAATTTAGTTCTCAGTATACCTTCTTATTCCATGAATGGCAAGAAAAGTTGCGGAAATTTTCAGAGTCCTCCTTTGTGTCCTTATTTACACTCTGATATGTCTTCAGCTATAGCTTTCTCTGTAAGTGTCCTCCCACTGAGAATTAACCATTTACAATCAAATGGATTTTCAGAAAGCAGTATCTTTGTCCTAACTTACATAGCATAAGCACAGATCATCACAAATCTTTTCTTATTTACTAGCGCTAAGTATGTTACAACCGTGCAAAAGTTAAAGATTTTGATACCTGCAATTCCATAACCATCAAACAGGATAAATTTGTTTTTTAAATACCCTTTACAGCATTACAGGAGAAGCAAAATAGCCGTTACTATTGAAAGAAAGCTAAAAAGGAAATACTTAAAAGCCCAGTAAAACTGGAAGAGAATGTGTACCAATCAACAGAAAAAAAAAGTCCTGGAAAAATGAAGAAAAATATCAGAAGAAACAAAGACTGGTAGGACTATAAACAATGATATAATAAGGTGTATAATAAAGTATAATTAGGATTACTGGGCACTTCCAAATCAAATGCTTGTGAAAAGAGGCCAGTACCGGTTCACACTCCTGGAGTCAAGGAGGGGGTGACACCGGTAGGCAGGGTGACTGTACAGCCCACCGCGGGTGGTACTGAAAGGGGCTGACAGTGAGCATCAGCTGTGCAAAGCTATAAAGAAAAGGTGAATATAACTACTGAGTCTATGAATAGAACAGAAGAGGAGGAGGAGGAGGAAGAAAGCTGTATTAATAGTTCCCACGGTAGCGCAGTTGTGGTTGCTATATTTAAAAACATGATATTGGCACAGTGAGGAAGGCATAAGATTGAAGGCTGAAGAAGACGTACGAGTGAGAGACAAAAGCAGCTCAATCTGTTTGGTTTACTGAAAAAGAGATCAAGAGGTTACTCGATTTCATGATAGGATTTCTTGAATGAGAAAAGACGCTGGGTCTGGAAAGCATTTGTAGACCAGACAAGAAATACATAGCAGGGAACACCGGCTGAAGGGTAAAGCCAGAGAATCCCATTCTCTAAAAAAAAAATCCCTTTAAGGTTGCACATGGGTAGTTATTGAAATAAACTTCTAACCTTCATTTTTAAAACAAGACTGCACATTTTTAAGCTATGCTTAAGCCTAAACCAAATATAGAGTAATGATAGTCCACAACTGTAACAGCAATTAGATGCAAAAAACAGTGTTATCCTGGAAGGTCACATTGTCTCTTCTGGACTTGGAAAAAAAAAAAAGATCTATGATTTCTAGAAGTCACTAAGCCACATCAGAATAGAAACCACTGATTAAACTATGCTCTGGTGACTCGAAGCTTCAAATGCTGGCAACAATGAGCATGGCTGGAGCTCATTATGAGACAATTTGATTTTATTCACTTCTTAGAGTGTTTCAGTGCTGAAACTTGATCTTGTGGCTGTAGTAAGGTTTTAATTAGACCAATTTTTCTCTGGAGTCTTAATATTATTTAAAGTTGAAAAGTGCCTACCAGTATCTCAGTAAATGTTAGATCTGAGTGGGTATGGTTTTTCCCTTCCCTGGGGATTTTTGACATTTCAGAAATGTCTTCTAAATTAGAATAAAAAAGAAAATGTGAAAAAAATAACATATCACAAATTAGATTCTTTAAAATCATGTCAGTTGAACCATTTCCATGATTTCCATTTTCATGTCAAAATTTTCAGGTATTTTTAATTGATTAACTTTTGATTTCCAAGTAGCAAGACAGTTTAAAAATAAAAAAAAGATGTACTGGAGAAACCAGACAGTGGTGGTTGGAAGTCAACAGCAATGGTTCAAGAAATTTTTCCACTAAATGAGAACATTATTCTAAAGTACCCTTTGTATAGCTTCAACAAAGGGACATTTTTTTACAAAAAGCAGATCCTCAGAGAAAATGGCTGACTCCATCTGAAATATATATCACTGCTGGAGCACAGATCTAATACAAAGTGTACTACATGGACAAAGAGGAGTTAGGAAGAACTACGTACTCCATTTTAGCTGAAAATAGTAGGATCTGGTTTTAGCTGAAAATATTATAGCTGAAAATTCATTTTCATTCTCTCTTCAGGGTGATTTTCAGTTGTCTTTCAGAAGAGCATTTCAAAAGAGTATGAATTAAAAAAAATCATAAAGAGGACAACAGCTAGCACTGGCAAGGATTTATTTTACAAGTCTGTTTCGGAGACGGCAGACAGAGGAGCTGGGCAAGGTGTTTTTGAACTCTGTTGTGGTCAACAGCTGCTATTGAGGCTGCCTTGCCTTAACTAAGAGGGAAGTATATCTGGAGGAAGTCAGCCTAATCATGGAAATCGTGAATGAAACTGGCTAGATGAACTTGTCATGAAGTGCAGTTCCCATATTCAGGCAATTCACAGCCTTTTAATTAGATACGCCTTTCAATTTGGGAAAAGCTTTTGCTGAAACCTCATTAATGTAAGAAGCTAATCAACTCTTATAGCTGCACTCACCAAGAGAGTTTTACCTTTAACAATTCACCATGAAATCATTTGCCAAGCTACAAGTCTTGCCTGGAAGCATGTGTAGTACACAATTTTTTGACTTGTTGCAGAATACTCGTCTCCTGTTCCAGTCAATGTAGAAAAAGATAAGAAGTCACTTCTATATGCAGTGGTGTGGTTGTCATATAGCACTTCTAGTTTGAGCAATGCAGTGTTTACCCCCATTCTAACAGAACACTGGGAGATTTTTTTAAAAAATAAAAGTTCTCATTTCTTATTCACCAAAAAGACAACACTACCCAGTTAAAATCAACTCTACACCACTACTAAAGAATGACAAATGAACCAACTTCAGAGAGAATAATTAATCAGTTAAGAGGATAATTATGTCTTATTCTTCCCACTCACTAGATGGGACAAATAGAGAAAACAAGACCTAAAAAAAGACTATATTTCTTCCTAGAGTAGTATTTTAGCCATTTTGAGATACATAAAATCAAAGTTATTTTTGTTTTCATATCCATATATATGCACAACTGGGTTGTTCTGCACTGTTATCTTCGTGGCATAACCCTGTCATCCTTGACTTTGGGGAGCCATGGTAAGAAGTAACAGGAGCGGTAAAGCCTGAGCATCTGAACGCTTTAATTCAAGTGATTCCCAGTGACAGGATTTTGTTTTCATTCTGAGCAGATTCTGTTTCTGCTAGAAGGTTCAGGAGACAGCAAAATGCAGCCAACAAACTCATAAAATAGGTCCTGTCAGACAACTACAGCTTCCTTAAAAAAGCAAGCAAGTAGTTTGATTGTTTGAATAAGAAAAAGCAACGGTACATGCTGTCTAACTCTAAGAGTTTTTATTATAATCCTGACATTTGGGCTGCTTCATTTTCTTAACTTTTCACTTTTTCTTTGTCAGTTCCATGCAAATTTAAACGTTTTTTAAGTCAGTTTTTGACGAGCAGAGCACACTCAAGCATAGAGTGGTGCAGTCCAGGAAAATGGTACTCTCATTGCTGTCTGTGACCATCTGCATGGTTCCCTAGAAAATTAAGAGGTGTTTTTAAGTGGATCATGCCCTATAAATTAGCATTGTTCATCACATATTAGTAGATGATTGCCATTATGCACACAAAGGAAAATACTCTTCTGCAGAAAACAGTAAAAATGCAATCATTTATATCAGTGAAATACTTTAAACTAATTTTTAGTTTCTCGGTAAACCATCTTCTAATACAAGTAGTTTCTCCTGTACGTGACAGATATGTTCTCATTATAATAGTGTTATTACTGATAATTATTTCTAACATAACCTGTACTATCTTTTCTATGAATACATGTACTGAGGAACACTTGTTGTGTGTTCTCCCTTTTTTGTAACTTATATTTTCTGCTGTGGTTTAGTCACTTAATTTTCCCTCCAGACATACTGAGAGTTCAGGCTCAGTTCTCCAGAGCCTCAACCTTTGGTAGAATAAGAAGAGAGAACACGCTGTGTCTATTTCTCACAGGCAGGGAGGCCTAATACCAGATACAAGCTAAGGAGGATCAAAGCTCTTTGCTCTCATGCTTCCTTCTCTTTGAGGCAAGATATCTCAATTAACTCCAAGATTCTAGGAAAAAGAAATGAGGAGGAAAAGAGACTACTTCATTGGGGTTTTCAACTTTACTACTACGGTCTATGAATAATGACACATTCTAGAGTTCATGACTATATTTCCATGCCTTAAAAACAATTTGTTTTTTTCTTAACAATGCTTAGTTTAAAATTGATTAGTTTCCAAAGCTGATGTTACTACAAAAAAGAAAACTGCGCCCCACTACTGGCAAATTAAAGTCATAGTCATGTCATATCACAGATATTATATTTAAAATAAAGACACTGAGTCATTTAGTTCCTCCTCTCGCAGAAGTTTGTTGACACGTCCATGAAGAAAAGTAAATTGCCTCTCCATTTTCTTGGGGGTGTGGGGTGGGGGAAAGGGAGAGGAGAGGAAGGGGTTGATACATCTAGGCATCAATATCAACATTTTTTTTTTCTGGAGAAGTGTTTCCCAAAGGTAAAAAAGACTTGTCATTCAAACAACTGAGTTCATATGGTTGCACCATAACTTAAAGACAACTTTGGGGGAGTAAGATGTCAGTGGCCCAGCTGCCTTAAAAACCATGCGAATGTGCACTGATGTTCAGACTGGGAGGCAGTAGCCTTAAGGTACACTGCAAACGAAAGTGTTTTTCCCAGACTCCAGGGAGTCCCATCAACATTATTTCAAATGAAATATTAACAGAAGGTATTCATAAGTAATGCTCCTAGATGATCTAATAGAGTCAAGGCTTGCAATTATTTGAAATGAATGAGCCACAACAGCCTACATCGTTGCTTCAGAGTGGGTTTGCAGTGCTTATGTGTGTGAAAGAGCGGCATGGAGTGTTCCTCAGAGAGCCACTAAAAGCCGCCAGAAGGTCCTGGAGGGTGCGACAACAAAGCCATAGAGCCCCAGTACCATGCCAGGGTTATGAAACAACCAGCAGACTGGTGTGCACAATAACTTCCACTCTTCTCTGATGCTTGAAATAGGCTCCGCTGAATGCCAGCCCTCCCAGATGACTGCATTATAAAACCTGCTGAGGAAGTGCCAAGAGTACTCAAACTACATCCCAGAGGTATTCAGACACATCTTATTGCATATTTTTAGCTGTCATGCATGGCAGCAACTACTGTTTTTGTAGTACAGTAAATACCACTGTCTTCATGATACAGAAAAGCAAACTTTAAAGTTTAGATTAGTAGAGTGGAAAAAGTGACTGGTTCACTCAGTAGTTGTTTTACTTTCATAGAGTAGAACTTGCTATAGAACCAAATGTATTGGTCTTTATCCAGTCACTATCTCATCAGTCAGCTTTGCACATAATGAAGGGCAGTAAGAATTTCACTACGTAACCACTTTAAGACCCAAAGATTGACCAGAACACCTCATCTCTGTGGCCAAACTAAAAAGAATAGCATAGTGATTTCTAGCAACAGTTTTAGGTGCTCTGTTTAACACCTACATCTTTCTTCCTCCTGCTCTTCTCACAAGAAGCATGGATCCTGCTGGTTTTTGTCCTCTTACCCATTCAGCAGACCCAAATCTTTGGTTTTAGAGAGCTGGAAATGGTTGTGGAATGGAAGAAAAAAATTCTTCCTATAATGGATGCATGATCACAGCATATATAACTGTGCCGAAACTCATCCAACATCGCTTTAATTGAGATACTGCTCCCAGTGAAATTGTAACTGCATAGGTTAGCTGTGTAAGTATCTACCTAGATCTCAAAGGAGCAAGATTTGCAAGAACAGAAAGCGTCTTTTACAGCTGATGTAGGTGGAAGCAGCAGAGAAGTTTCTGGGTACCACACACTATTTTCATCAGGGCCAAGCATGTGTTTTCAAGCTGGTATTAACATGGCCACAGTGCTATTGATACTTGAAGGGGCTAGAAGGTTCTCTCATATGATCTGATACACGTACCAACTCTTCCACAGCAGTTCAGATACTCTATTGCTCCCAAGCACAAACACATTAACATCTTTCCTCAAAGCCATTCATGAGAAAATATAAGCAAAGGGGGGGAAAGTAAGAATGAAGAAATGGAATACAAAAAAGCTGTAGAGCAGAATCAGAAAACGCATTTTATGAACTATAAGGTACAACTGGGTGTTTATAAACAACTTGACAGGAATTTATTTTATAGTATTACGTAGGACTGTTTATTTTACACATGGAACTCTATATTTAGTCACAGTTTGTACTCAAGAAATTACTTCAATAAGTCACAGCAAGCAAACACATGCTAACTTATGACCTTGTATTTTGGAACTTTTTTTGTTGAAAAATAGGTTCAGTCTATGTGATTTTCTTTGTTATGTAGTGTAGAACAGATCTCTGTATCCACATTCAAATACTGAATAGAATATAATAATAGATATTGAAAACATTGTCTGAGTAAAAGATTTAGTTGTACCAAGCTTTGCCAAGCTCAGAAAAAAAACAGACCTAAATCAGGTTTCATGATTCTCTTAACATAAGTAAAAAAAGGAATATATGTTATATGTTAAAACTATAATGGGGAAGGAAAAGAAAGTTATATAAGGACATTGGAAATGAACAAAACAAGTGAGTGCTAAAACATTTCCGAGTAGGCACATGGCTGAAGAGTAGATCCTGACAACGCAGCCTGACTTCCCAAAAGTTTGGATAGCATGCCCACTTTTATTATGGTCAAGAAAACTGGCAAACACTGGGATATTTCTTTTTTAAATCCACTCAAGGGCCTTGCCCAAATTTTTTAAAAGTGGAAATTTGTTTGCAGTTCCCCTATCAGAACACATAAGTATGTGACATAGGGCAGGCATAATAAATATCAAGGTAATGTTTTAGGACCATCAGGTCTCCAACAGGAATTTGAAAACATCTAATAAAAATAGGCTTGGCTTAATTATTTAAGCAGTGTGTGAAGTGCTCAGAGACCCACATAAGCCAAGTGCCAATTAACGTATCTCATGATCACTGATTCACTCCTATATGTCCTCTTCAGATGCTGAGACTAGAGTAGAAGTAATTTGTCAAAAAACTGCTTCCATTCCAAGTTACTTTATTATTGTTCTTTTTACCATAATGCTCCGCCAAAATGTGTCATCTCTGTGTTTTGTTAAAAGTAAGCTGTCACCTTAGGTGCTCTACTTCCTCTGAAAACATAAGAACACAGAATAATATCATCTCTGATAACAGCATCTATTCATTTTTCTTTATTGTTATTTCTCCTCACATCTTCCTGGTTTTTAACTGTTGTTATGACATTATCTTAACCTTAATTCAAAATAAAAATGTGCTGTATTCTTGGAGCTTTTTTACTTGATAACTTTTGGCATACGAAAATGGAGAGCTTACTTTCTCAGACTGGTCTGCTAGAAGCCCTAGAATCTTGAAAAGTCTCCAAAAATGCAGGGGATAGTGGCCAACACATAAAAGCAGTCATTTACTGCCAAGGGGGATAGACTTCATGGACTTTGGTTTTACAAGTCTCTGCACCTATTAGAATATAATGCTTTTATTGCATTGGGTAATGCATTTAGTGATCCAAGGCAAAATGAAGTGAATGGAAGGACTCCCAGAGGTTTCAGTGAGCTTTGAATGAGACTTTTTTTCTGCACAGAGTTCTCCCTGGGGAAGGAACAGGCATTCATTAAGCACTGAGCATTAAAGTAACACAATATGAATGCTATGCAACTGTGTAAAATACAGCGGCTATCACTGACTTGGCTTAAAGTATCCTCAAAAGTTTTGCATTATGGCATTAAAAGTAATTCATTTTCTTGGACTGTTGTTGCTAAGGTTTGGTTTATATAAGTGTTTTAAGAAGAAAGCAATCTGAAAAATACCCAATTACTAACACAGCAGAGAACTTATTATTCTTTCAAATGCCTCTTTTGAAAATGCTTTAAAACTTTTGATTCTGTTGATTCAACAAAAGGGAAGCTGTTTAAAAATAAATAAAATAGCAAGAGCATAGTCATTCAATGCTCTGAAGAAAACAACTGTTTTCTAACACTTTCCAACAATTCTGCACTATTGTATCTTGATATCCTTCCCTTTGCTCCCCCAGCTTATACACAGCTGAGACCATAAAATATGTAAAGGCATATTCTATGTCTCTGTGTTCCTTATGATGCCCAGACTTTCCTTAGTCCATATTTTGGTGAAAATATACTGCCATTTTTGTGTCATGGGTCTGATACTTCCAGAAGGTGTTGGATCTAAGTATGTGCTGAGCGTTGCATGAATGTACGGTGGGTTACATTAGGTTCCTCATTTGTGTGCCGTAGACTTTCTTTTCATTGGTGAAGTCCAGCAAATCCTAGGTGTAAGAGAGCTCCTGGGCTTATACACAGGACTCCCATAGAAAGTTCAGGGTTTCCTGAGGGTTTCATTGTGCGTGTGTGGTCATGTTGATCACCCAACTTACAGCTAGGATTTCTGCTCAGCTGGCTGATCAGTAAGAGCTACTGGTGTAACTGGGTGCACAAACATGTGTCTAGTCAAAGCTTCTAAGCAGAAAACGACGACATAACCAGAGGAATGTGGACATAGAGTGTCAGGTGTGGGTAAGACTTATACACATGAACATGTGGAAAGGAGAACTGATCATAGGAACCCTGGGCATCCCAGAGATGGATTAGCCAAACTGGAGGGAGCTTTCTGGATGAGTTCCTTACCACCCCCTAACACAGCCAGTAAGGGTAGCTCTAGTTACAGGACACCTCACTAGTCTTCTGTAACAAACACTAAATAATTTCAGTGCTATAAAAGGGGTTGTCGCCATGGTGAATATTTTTCTGCAGATACTCCCTATACAGAAAATCATTATTTCATGTCCATGAAAGAAGCAAGACATGGTATTGCTCAGCTTATGCTAAAACTGTAGAGGAAGAGAATCTTTCTCCTTTCTGAAACAGGCACTGCAGGTCTCCCTTTCTAGAACAGTAGCTTTGTTGGGATGTAAACTCTCTTGTGGTTTATTATTACCTTTTGTAACAAAGAAATCAACTTTGTAGAGGAATAAGAAAAAAAATGCACATCAATTTCTTTATTTCTATGCTGCTGATATTGGAATTTGACCCTATATTCTTAGCCAGAATCTCAAAATTCTCTGAAGATAACAATTCCACAGAAATACTACAAAATTTATCAAAGAAATACAATTATGTTTCATTTGGAAGAGGCTTTCTAGATGCTTCTGTTATGTTCAGCAAACATGAGCCTCAGCTAAAATTAATTTCTTCCTCTCCTCTCCTCTCCTCTCCTCTCCT
>VZSZ01006160.1:0-18963 GCA_013398815.1 Ibidorhyncha struthersii | reverse complement strand
TCCTCTCTCTCCTCTCTTTCAATATTATGTTTCATTTTCAATAACTGAATGCCTGAAGTCTATGTTGCCAGGACCTACCATTATGAAATCTGTGTATCAAAATGAATATTAGTTAATAATACAGAAAAGAGCATTTTTAAGCAAACAGAATTCTGTCATAGAATCATAGAATCATTAAGGTTGGAAGGGACCTTTAAGATCATTGAGTCCAACCATTAACCTAATCTGAAAAAAATACTTCTAAACCAAATCCCCAAGTACCACATCTACCCTTTCTTTAAACACCTTCAGGGATGGCAAATCCACCACCTCCCTGAGCAGCCTATTCCAATGCTGGATAACCCTTTCAGTGAAATATTTTTTCCTAATATCCAGTCTAAACCTTGCCTGGCTTAACTTGAACCCCTTTTCTCTTCTCCTCTCACTTGTCACTAGGGAGAAGAGGTCAGTCCCCATCTCTCTACAACCTCCTTTCAGGTAGTTGTAGAGAGTGATGAGGTCTCCCCTCAGCCTCCTCTTCTCCAGGCTAAACAACCCCAGTTCCCTCAGCCACTCCTCATAAGACTTGTCCTCCAGACCCCTCACCAGTGTTGTTGCCCTTCTCTGGACACACTCCAGCACCTCAATGTCTTTCATGTCATGTGATCTTATACCAGGGCTGAGAACAATATGTAGTTAGTTACTTCTAAACAGTATAACATTTAGATATTAAGTTGGAAACAGACAAAAGACCTAACCAGGAAACTTCTCATCACAATACTGCTTTGCCTGTTTTAAGTAAAAGAATTATTCCCTTTAAAGTTGGTGGATTTTGGTGCTTTGCTGTTCTTTGTGGTAAAAGGGAAGAACAGAGAAGAAAACAGAGAAGAAAAGAAAAAACTCTTTGTGTGAGACAGTGGGTAAATTAAAGATAAAGTTAAGTTGTATAAATATGTGTTGATATAAATAGGACACAAAGGATGGGAGAAAAAAATACAATTCTTGTACTCAAATCTAAGCTGCTTTCACAAAGCAAAGTTGCATCTGTTTTTTCAGTACTTTTGCAAAAAATAACTCTCCTGTCATGTCTTATTCTCTTAGATATTCATGCTTGGAGCAATTTTTAAATGGATATTTTATTGACAGCCTAACTTCCTGTGTCTTGGCTGTATGTAGACAGGACTTAGAAAAACATTACTTTTAAAGAGCCATTTGGGGACTTCAGATTTAACACTGATTGGTTCAATTCTTTTCATATTTTTATTTCTAAATACATTTCAGCTGGACAGATTTTGTTAAGAAATACAATTTTTGTATTAAGTTACAGATGAGGTTTTAAGATAGCTAGGTACCTGTAACAGCGAGAGCAAGAAAAGCTTCTTTCTTTGTGTAAGGAATCAGATATGGGTGATATGAGACCTTGTTGTGGTTTAGGCCAAATCGGCTACGTGGGGGACCCCAGATGGGACCAACAGATGCTCCCCTCTACTCCTCTTCAAAGAGAGAGGCAGAGGAGGGAAAAAGAGACTTATGAGTTTAGAAGGAACTAAATTACTTTAATGAAATATTCATAATAAAATAAAAGGGAAATAATGAAATATATCTAAAACTGTATCAAGCTCTGAGGATGACAATCACGACACCGGCTGGCACTGGGGAAGTCCCAGGCTGGGCTCAGTGACGGACAGGAACTGGATTCCAGATCTGCATTCAGGATCAGGACCAAAGGCAGATGAACAGACAGAGTACTCCTCAGACATCGGCCACTGAAGAAACAGAGATCTGACCCTTTGATCCCTCAGTTTTTATACTGAGTATGAGGCAGATGAGATGGAATACCCTGTTGGTCAGTTTGGGGTCACCTGTCCTGTCCGCTCCTCCCCACAGGTGGGACCCCTCTACACTTTTCCCCTTCCGACCCTCCAACGGGGCAAATAACCAAGTTAGCTGCCCTTGGGTGTTATAGCAGTAAGTATAGGCAAGAGCCTTTCTGCATACCATGCCTGAGCATCAGCTATAAACATTGGTCTTATCACTCTGAGCGAGCGAACAGTGTCTGCACAATACGCTGTTAATGTCAGTAGTTAGAAGAGGCTCAGCTAAGAAGCAAAGTTATGGAACAAAATTGGTCCTGTTTTACCTCAGGACAGACCTGTATGTCTACACGTAGCTATACAGCTACATGTGCACACAAAGCCCGTTTTGAAGCACTTTCGTTTTGGTCAGCCCAGTGTTTCTTTGAGTACTTGAGTCATCTGAGGTGGGAGTCAGCTGGCAGGTATACTAGCATTTACTTAGAATCACATTTTAAATTCAATTGGTACACCTTCAAAAGACCCCACGAGGATTAACTCACTTACATAGAGACCAAAGCTGTAAAGTACAGCTCAGCTGAATTACACAGTGGAATTGCAATAACCGGGTGTAGCCTGGCTGGAATAAGTGTGCTGGGCTCTCTGGTGAGGTACTTTTCCTTAGTGCCTGTCTTCTGGGAAAGAAACACAGCAGAAAGCTCTAGGACAGGATGGAGTAAGGCCAGAGCATCACTGTCCTCTGACAGCTGCTGAGATAAATCTATTTAATCCTGAGGCAGGAGTAGAACCTCTCTGGTAATCAAACAGCCACTGTCAACATATTCTGGATCTTCCTATTTCTTCCACTCAGCAGAAGCCCAGAAAATTATCCAGCAAATGTTTTTCCACTCAAACAAGGCAGAAAGTGGTTGTTGTCTACCTTGACTTTGGCAAGGCTTTCGACACCGTCTCCCACATCATCCTCACTGGCAAGCTTAGGAAGTGCGGGATAGATGAATGGACAGTGGGGTGGATTGAGAACTGGCTAGCAGATAGAGCTCAGAGGGTTGTGGTTAGTGGTGCAGAGTCTAGTTGGAGGTCAGTAACAAGTGGTGTCCCTCAAGGGTCAGTACTGGGTCCAGTCCTGTTCAATATATTCATCGATGATCTGGACGAAGGGATAGAGTGTACCATCAGCAAGTTTGCTGATGACACTAAACTGGGAGGAGTGGCTGATACGCCAGAAGGCTGTGCTGCCTTACAGCGTGACCTGGATAGGCTGGAGAGTTGGGCAGAGAGGAACTTAATGAAATTCAACAAGGGTAAATGTAGGGTACTGCATCTGGGGAGGAATAACCCCATGCATCAGTACAGGTTGGGGGCCGACCTCCTGGAGAGCAGCTCTGTGGAAAGGGACCTGGGAGTCCTGGTGGACAACAGGATGACCATGAGCCAGCAATGTGCCCTGGCGGCCAAGAGGGCCAATGGCATCCTGGGGTGCATCAAAAGGAGTGTGGCCAGCAGGTCGAGGGAGGTCATCCTCCCCCTCTACTCTGCCCTGGTGAGGCCGCATCTGGAATACTGCGTCCAGTTCTGGGCTCCCCAGTTCAAGAAGGACAGGGATCTGCTGGAGAGGGTCCAGCAAAGGGCTACAAAGATGATTAGGGGATTGGAACATCTTTCATATGAGGAGAGGCTGAGGGATTTGGGTCTCTTTAGTCTGGAGAAAAGAAGATTGAGGGGGGATCTTGTTAATGCTTTCAAATACTTGAAGGGAGGATGCCAGGGGGATGGGAGCAGTCTTTTTTCAGTGGTGCCCATTGATAGGACGAGGGGTAATGGGCACAAGCTTGAACATAGGAAGTTCCATCTTAACATGAGGAGGAACTTCTTTACTTTGAGGGTGGTGGAGCACTGGAACAGGCTGCCCAGAGAGGTTGTGGAGTCTCCCACTCTGGAGACCTTCAAAACCCGCCTGGACGCTGTCCTGTGCAACCTGTTGTAGGTGACCCTGCTCTGGTGGGGGGGTTGGACTAGATGATCTCCAGAGGTCCCTTCCAACCCTGACTATTCTGTGATTCTGTGATTCTGTGATTCTGTGAATATAAAAAGGAGAAACATTTCAGCTGGATCAAAAGTTTATGACGGAAAGTCTTTCTAAAGTGTTAGCATTTTGGGCATGCTAACACTGCAGAGCTTCTTGGCAGGGTATGTTTGCCCAGTTGGAAACGTGGGTGGAAATCTCCACTACAGTGATTGCACCATCTCCAGTTCTCAGGCCAGTTAATTTGGAAGAAACTTGGAATAGATCAGCATGGAATCATGTTGTACCATCTAGACGCTGTCTTTGGTGACTCAAAACTTGCTGTCTACAGAGCCTGTATGCTCCTTGCCAAGATTATCTTTTTGTTGACTTTCTTTTCAGTGTTCACTTGGTAATATTGACTGAACTGTCTGAACAAATGTTTAAGGAATTATCCATTTGAAATTCTGAATTAATATATAAAAGGCTGTCAGTTTGCATGGAAAATTATACACATCTCCAAGTGAACAAGTGAAGCTGAACCAACTGTTGTAGTCACCAGATTTTTAAGTGATACATTCTCATCACCAACAGAAGAGTAACACAATCTGTGCAATTTTTGAAGCTGCCCTATATATGCTCCATTTGAGCAAATTACAGTATTTGGAATGAGACTATGATACTGAGGGTCATGTAGAACAAAATACAACATGCCTTTTGGAACAGGTTGTGATCTGTACAGTCAAAATTTGTGTTTTCATTGCTGCTAGAGTGGTTTTATGATTCCAGTCCCTGTGATGATGGACTTCTTCAGGGAGTATCTCTCATGACGCCTTAGACTATTGTAAACTGATCTACCTCTGAGCTCTCTTCCAGAAAATTGTACAAAGTCTGAGCATGCATATGAAATTCTGCTGGGAATGCTATCAGCAGAAGCATTCAGGCCATGCCCATGCTGAAAAGAGCTGTCAGCCTGACTAAACAAAGAATCCAGTCTGTAATCTGTAAACCCATGTGCAGCATCTGGCCTGGATTAAAAAGACCACAAAATTCGAGTGAGAGGATATTTTTGTGCTTAGACAGGATGGAGGTCTGCAGATGACACTTGAATGAGAACATGGAAAAATTCTGCCATGAAGCAATGACATCAGCAATTCCTGACTGAAAAGATTCTCCAGATAAACCTTCTCAGTGTATACATATTCTATATAAATGCATTTTATATATACATATATGTATTTATACATACGTGTATTTATATATCCATTGGACTAAGTGTCATATCTAGAAACATCAAGATATTTGAGAGTCTAACAGTCCAGAAAAGACCAGACAGAGTTTATCAAGTCCCCGGTCAGACAGAATGTCCAGTTTTCATGATAGTGAGTCACCTAAACACTTCGGAAAAAAATGGCTTTTAAATGTTGGAAATTAAGTGTCAAAACTGGTAAAACCCCATTGAGAATCCATACCTTTGAACCCTCCAGCCATCCCGCAAACCAGCAGAAATCTGCCTTAGTCCAAATGCAAGGCTATTGCAACAGTTTAACCCCACACTGCTACCACTTTCTCCTGTTTTCTTATCAGATGCATATTTACACAGATCTTTCAGAAAATTCAAAATTAGAACAAATATTTCTTTTTAATAATGAATAGGTGGTACAAAATGATTTCCTTACTTTTGGGAGAGAAGCTCTCGATCCTGAACTTTGCGTGGTCATTGTCAAAACTGTAGTGATACCCAGTGCAACTCTAGCTGGAGCAGCGTCCATGTTGATCCAGAAAGAAACCCAGGACAAAATGACAATCAGCAGGCTAGGAATGTACATCTGGATTAAATAGTATCCCATCTGACGCTCCAAATGAAACTTGACTTCAATGCATGTAAACTTTCCTAGAACACGAAATTACTTTCATAAATGCTTTTTGCACATTTTTAACTTGTTTTCTAAACATAAGTTAGATGCATGGCCTGTTTTCTAACCTAACACTATAAACAGATCCTGATACACAAACGAGAGTCGGCCATTTGTTGCATGCTACCTTGTGGGATGCATAGGAGCCCTGAAGAAGACTTTGCCCAGGTCTCACCTTAACTGAGAAAATTAATATTAGCACAGTTGTTTCACCTCTGGAAAATATAATGTAATATTTCTTTTTGTCATAATTTAGTAAGATTTTACTTTAGTCAAATATAATGATTAATTTTAAAAGGGGACAACATTTTGCCCTTTTAATGACGTGAGATTAAGCAAAATTACTTAAGCAGACAAATTGTAAACAATTAGTCTTACAGTCCTATGGCAAAACACACCCCTTCTCATTCTGGTCACATCATTAGCCTGTGTACGTGTGGATTACATTTCGTGGCAGAATCAACTCAAAGCCTACTTTGAATTTTGCCAAAAATCTAACTCCAGGAAACTCACGACTATCTCTTGTGGGAGGTGAGTGATTCTTCAAACAACAAATAGCTGCTCCACAGGGGTAGAGCAGGACAGAATTTTAGGATTGCCTGACAGTGGAGCTAGTCGTGCAGCGGGGAATGCATAGTCCTGAGCTGCAAGTTCATCAGCTACTAATCCAATCACTCTGTGCTTCTCTCCAAATTACCGTATATCCTGACTGGGGTTTGGATACTTTGAAAGCTCTCACTCGAGGCAGACTAATCTAAGTGCAAAAATGTCTGTCCTTCCTAAGATGTCATGCTAATAGTTTCAAAGGACCCCTTTTGTGTTGGTTGGTCAAATGCATGAAGATGCATTGTTCCTCGCTCATCCTTTCAGGTGAAATTAGATTTTTTGCTCCTTTTTTTGATGCATGCGTATTTTTTTGCTAGTCTAGAAAGCTGAATGGCAGGGTGTGAGAGTTGGCACTCTGTATGGCAAAGAGACGAGGGGAGAAGAACTGAATAATACCTTTTGGCCAGACAGAAGCTCATACATGAGTGGCCTGACTTGAGATCCAGAATACAGACTCTGAGACCTGGATTGTGCCTGACCTTGACCAGTCTGCCCATACAGAAGGGTACTCAAAAAGTGTGGGGTGACCACGTGTAGCAGCACTGTCATTAGAGTCGCCCAATCTGTCACATGTTCTCCAGATTCCTGCAGTGCAACCTGGACAGAGTGCCTTGCAGTGTGGGTAGGAGAAGGCGGCTGAAAAATACAGGTTTTGTCCACATTTTAACTTCACAGCAAACCTGAAGGAGCATGCTATAGAGAAGACAGCAATGTGGTGCCTGTAGGCGATGTTTTCTTTTGCTTGAATACTGCTTTTTAGTTCCCCTGGTCAGGCCACACACTTTTAACTTTTGGTAATTAGAAATACATTTTATTTAACTAATGTAATGGGAGCTATTAAATGGCGCTTTTTTTTTGTGGGGAATTTTCATGGGTATACAAGGACGCTATTGCTTATGCTCTCCCCCGCTTGCTTTCAACATTTGACCTTGCAAAATGGCTATCTGACAGTAAATAGAAAAGTAGATGAACTCAGTTATTCAGTTTGAGTTATGTGCTGGGAAATGGTTAAACTTTGTATCAGCCAGATTACAAATGGGTAAGCTCTGTCTATTGGAATTTACTCCTGATTATCCCCTTTAAGTGTGAGAAAAGATGAGAAGTCACAGCAATCCCCCTTTCCACAAGTCTTGGACTGTAGAGTCACAAAGTTTTACTTCCTTGGCACTTTGGGCCCCATAATGAGAAACTTTATTTGTAAAAATTAAAAGCAATAATTTTATTTTAATAAGAAATGAATGTGGTATTTTGGCAGAGGCAGAACTTCTCACATTGTGTTATTTCACAGAGTGAAACAAATGTATTTGATGCAACCAGATTGGCTCTTACGCTGGAATGATGAAAAAGCTATTTTAGATGAGAGGGATTATATCTAATCCCAGAAAGCACCCAGCAAACTGTTCTCTAAATGCTGTCCCTATTAACTAAACTCCAAGCAGCTAAATCCAAATATTAACAGAGTTCTCTCTGCTCTGTAAAGCTAAAGACAGAAAACACAGTGTTTGAAATTTCAGAATAGCATATAGAGGAAAAAGATTACTGTATTAAGCAAACATTTAATTTCCGAACATTCCATGTCTGTACACCATTCGGATCAGCAATGAAAACATTGTCTTTTTAAATATTGCATTTCATAAATTAAAACACACATAAAAGCTGGTGAAAATTTGGTATTTTTCCTCATTGGCACTTTGATGTGCTGGAGAAACAAAACAAGTTCAGAAAAATCAGTACTTTAAAAGTGCTAAATCAATATTTAAAAAAAAAGATTCTGTTTTTTAAAAAAAGTTTCATTTTAAGGAAATCAAAACAACTAGATTTTTTAATCAGTTTTTTAAGATTTTAAATTCCTTAGTGATTTTAAGGATGTTAGAATATGTACATTAGAAAGTCTTTAATGAAATTAAAGGGCATTTGGAAACAAGATCATTCAAACAAAAAAAAAGGCAGAAAAAATCATTTTTTCAGATTTAAAAATAAGTGTGGCTGAATCAAATTTTCATTTCAAAAGCTTATTTTTCCTTTTGCCCATCTTTTCCCTTTACAAATTGGCAATAAATACCATTACAGCAATTAATAGAAAATAATAGAATAATGCTCACCAGTGTTGTAATGTTTTGTGCAATAACCAAGTTCTTTATCTTCTTTCAGAATAAACTGTGGCAAGGTTAAACCCTCTGCAACTTGCACAGGTCCATCACTTAGCCACTCAAATATCAGGTCATTCATAGTGTAGCCAACTATGATAAAGAAATCAGTTTGTTAGGTGGTAAGTGACAGGAAAATATCAAAAGCCAACATTATTATGTCTGAGAAGCATGTCTTTTATCACAATACATGTTATCTCAGTTATATTTTTAAGCTGTCTGATTAACAACAGCACTATCGCTGTTAGTTTCTAGTTACTATTACTGCACTATTAGTCAGTTAAGAGAAATAAGTAACACCATTATGTTCTGAAATACTGCCCTGGTTTGCCATTGAAAATAATTTTGCTGGCCCATCAAATATACTGTTTACAACTGAAATGACATTTCTCCGTGCCTATGCATCAGCCTGCATTTTCCTTTATTTTTGTAATCCTTTGATGGAGTTGGTGGGCACCAACAAAACGAGGATTTCTAGACTGCAGAATGCTGGGCCCTTACCGAAAAGAAAATGACAGATTTTGTAATCTATGAACACTGTGAGGAGCAGAGGGGAAAGTGAAGCTTCAGCTCGCTGAATTATCTTTTTTTTTTTTCTATGGTGGCTACATGTTTATGGGCAAATTTAACAAGCTGTGGCCACCCTCTGGCCACAAAGGCAAGTGGAAGCCAGCAGCTCATACCCATACAGCTAAATCCGTTCTTCCCTCCTCACGAGAAAAACAAGGTGGTCTGGTACCTACTGACTCTTGGGAATGACGACTGGCACATGCCATTATCCAAGCCACTCCTGGTTTTGCGTGGTTGTGACCTGCTATAGGTCAAACCAGTGCCACGGTGTGTGCTGACAGCTACGCCGTACAGATGGGTGTGTGCTATGGATGCAAGTCCATGCCTTGGCCGTGTTTGTAATACCAACATAACTGTTGCTATAGGACCTCTGGTTCATTGAGTACGTTGCTGTTGCTTCCATTTTTTAAAAGACCATAGCATGTCTTGATCAGACATAGCTAATCCCTGGCTGTGTACTAATTGCTCTTACTTTCCTGAGATTTAATTTCTCCTGCACAGCATCGCTGTGGTTATCCCTGGAAGTGACGCAGCCCTGATGGGTGAAGTGTTGTGCCCCGGCAGAGGGAAGGGGAAGGGAGCAGGAACAACACAGGGACTGGGGACCTGCACAATATGGTGATGGACAGTTAAAGCACTTTTCCTCCATGATTTTGCCTTACAAAATAGGGATACTGACTCTCACCACACAAATACAGCAATGTAGATCCTATCTAACCACCAAATGCTATGAAAAAATCTTGTTCTTTGCTAGATAAAGCAATTGGACACTCACAGCTCTCTAGCTGCATTGTACATGTCTGTACATCCATAGGAAAATTCTTCAAGTCCATGGGACAGGATAAGGTTAAAGTAAGCCTAAAATTGGAGGGGAAAAAAAAAAAAAAACAAAGAAGAAGCTATTGTTAGAAATCTACAGGTTTTATACCAAACCCCATATTTAGAGTTTAAAGGATCAAGACCAAATCTTAACACCTCAGACAGAGGTTGGTCTCTCTCTCCCTTCTGAGCTTTTAAGGACATAATAGCTGTGAAGACAGAGCATGTAAGCAAACCACGCTCTCACTGGCTACGTTGGCTCAGCAGAACAGGGACAGACAAGACAACATCAAAACAGCAAGAAACGCTCTCCACTAATGTACCAGTGAATGTTTTATGTATAATACTGAACCCAAATAAAGCAAAAGCTGAAATGACTGATCACTGGACATGCATTTTTAGGCTTTTATTTTGGAAAAGCAAAGGAAGGAAACAAATATCACAAGTTTTTTTTCAACAGAGAGTGTTTTTGTTGTGTGACGCCCGTTTCCAACCCTTCATTCTTACTGCTTAGCCATTAAAAGATAGAGAAAAAAAAATACCATACAGTAAAAGCTAGAATCACATAGCATTAAAAGATAAAGAGTGCAGACAGAAGAAAGTAAACCTAAAGGAACATTATCATACAAACTAAATTTCTTTTTTAATTTTTCAGTTGTTATTGTCCCAGATAAAGCATAATTTTACTTGGATGGGAATATTCTTATTGGTACTTTCTTTTTTTTTAGTTCAGCTTACTTTTTCACTTTTGATTGAAATCTGTTTCAAGACTTCTCCTCTGCTTTCTTTTCTTGTTTGTGGGGGAGAAGAAACCATTTTTAACAAACCAAGATACTAGGATGACATAATTACAAACAACTAGCTGCTTTGAAAAACAGAAGAATTGTTAAGATTTTGGGTTAAGTCATATAAAAAGAGTACATTTTTATTTCAGATTACCTTCAGCACAAAAAACACTTTGACACAAAGAACGAAAGTAAACACAAACATCTGCCCCCACTTACCATCAAGGATGAGAACTAAATTGTCTGATTTGAAAGTGAACTGAAATATTAACACAGTATAATAAGATTTTTTTTTTTTTAATTATGCCAGTGAACCCACAGGCCAGCTGCTAATCTTAAAACTATATGTTCCCACAGACAAATGTAATCTGTATGGAGAAATATTTCACTGAATTCTGTCTCCCATGGTGATTTTGTCCTTCTCACCACATACAGCTGTTTCAAACTCTTTCAGTCTATTTCTTCAGCATGTGAATTTTTGGGGATGGTCTGACTGGGCCTTCTAGTCCTACTGTGCTGCCATCAAATCACTATGGCAAGAAGATGATTTTCAGGTAACAGAGATTAAAATGGTCTCAGCCTGATCAAAAATCACATTCAACATCTCTTCTTTTGTCTACTTGCGGGCTACATAGGAAAAGTCACATTATTTTTCTCTTGACACAGGCTTCAGTTTACAAGATGATTGTATCAGGAAATTAGAGATCAGTTGTCTGCGGCAGTGAAGTGCACTGAGATGGAGAAAAGCCCCCAGTAGTCCTCTCAACGCTGCCATAGTAAACAAACTCTCATTTAACCTTTGGGAGCAAATAGCATATGCATATAAAAAAAAAAAAATTAGTCATCTAGAGAAAAAAGTATATCTAGTAGGCATATAAATGTCATTGAAAATCTGCCCTTTACTCATTTAAATATTTTAAGTGCCCTGCAAATGTTAACTAGTCACATTTTTACTGGGTAATTTCCTGGATTAAAGATTGAACTATTTAAATTGCTAATCTCCAGTATTAAAAAAAGACTGCTTCTGCCTTCTTTTCTGAAATGTTGATATATCAAACTCTCTTCCTTCTTTTCAGTCATCTTCTAAATATGGCTTAGATGTTTTAAGTTCATTTCAAACATGCCTTTACACAAATGCAGTCTTTCTAAATATGTCATTTGTTCATATTCATTGAAGTAGGTATAGTCTATCCACCCCTCAGATTTTACTGTGTGTATTGCATGCTGGCAATGCTTCCTTCCCCCTTCACCCCTTTCTAATTCCCCAAACCCTCAAATGATCTGGGGGTTTGACTACATACATGGGCACAGGGGTCTCTTTTATTAGTCTAATATCAAAGTCACGAGAAAGAGAATACATCCAGTTGCAGCTTTCAGGCCTCTCAGGGATAATTTGGTCTATCACCATTGATGCTAGGTAGATATATCAATTTTATTTTTCTGGAAGTGAGCTGAGAAAATGCTTATTATGTTGGTTAACACAAATGTTGTCATCTCTTCTTTCTCCTCCTAACCAATGGTGTCTTTCAGGAGACTAAATTATTCTTTGCTCACCCTGACAAATGTAAAATAATTTCTATTCACTGTACTGATGAGGCTAGCTCAAGAGATCATGCCTTTAAGGCTTTACCTCTACTTGTTCATCTCAGCAGAGTAGCCATTCATAGGTAACATCTTTGGCTCTGTAATCCCTTTTACTAGCAGTAATGCAAGTGTGAACCCAATGCTTAATGTCTGGTATTATCCAGAGATCCATTGATTTTCAACAAGATTACTACATGTTAAATGTTCAGCTGCTGGAGTCTGACTTAGCTCCAAAGTCCATGGTGGTGGGTCAATTTACAGAGTTCGGTAAAAATACGATCCTACAAGTGTTTCCAAGCCCAGGTGCCATGTCACTACTTGTATATTTACATTAATAAGGAAATAGGATCAGAAATTGAAAATGTTAGGCAGATATAGCTACCCACATTGCCTATAATAACACTGTCATTGACAGAAAATGTTTCAGAAAAATAAATGTCTCACACTTGGCAAATTCAAGAAGGGCCCCTGGAGATTTGGTGTAAAGTGCAAGTTTAACTGGTAATTACATTTAATCGTTAATAAAACAGAGGAAACCGCTATAGAACAGTTATTCTATTTTTCAGGCACCCTGCCACCAAAGTATTTGAGATGCGTAAACAACAGATTTGGTGACGTAGCACCATAAAACACTGATGGGAAAAGTTTTATGAACAATCAGTAAAGCTGCAAGGAGAAGAAGCTGACTAAGGACTTGATTTTGTCTTCAGTTACTTGAGCACCCTTTACCCCCTTTTAGCCAAGCTCAGGTCGCACAGGTCACTCAGGGAGAGCTCCAGGGTTGGGCACGTTATATTTTCCAGCTGAGCAGACAGGGGTCCTGAGGGAGTAGACGAGAGTCACCTCTCCAGCACCCCAGGACTTCAGGCACAACATCAGGGCCAGTAAGCTGCCCCAGAGAAGAGGCAAAGTTGCTCTCTTCTTTCCCTCCCCTCTCCCTCACCCATCCTGCAGTCAAGGAAGAATCAAGCCCTGGACAAATGCAGAGTATGAACAGAACAAAATGCAGAATCAGAGCCAGGAAATAAAGAACGAACAATTAGCCGGAACTGTGACAAAAATAATAATAATAAAAAGAATCAATAATATTACCGAGCAACGCTGTGGCAGAGGCAGGGCTGTAATCCAAGTACTCCAGGGCAGCATTGCCTGTTTTAAACTTTGGACCCTCTTCCTGAGGATTCCCTTACACATGAGGTAAGTCATTCTGAGCAGCACCTGCTGATACTTCAAATGCCTTCAAATTGCAGTGGGTACTGCTGGGTTTTCTTCACTCAGCATTTCATTCAGCCCCCCCTCTTTTATCCCCTGGTTGCACCAGAATGTCCTGAGAAATTACTCAGACTTGGGCTGTGGGCCTGTCTCTCTTCCCACCCCAGCTCAACATCTTTCATTTCTGGTCACCCCAGAAACCCCCTTATGGCGTCATTCGGAGGTCTGTATTTCCCACTTCCGCAGGCAGGAAGGCAAAAGTCCTGCAGGCTGTGGCCTCCTTTGTCACAGAAGCCAGAATAAGGCATCCCATGGGAAAAAACAAATAGCCTGACAACGTGTTATTAGTCAGAAACCCTCATGCTGGTGAGATTTAACACCTGAACACGTGGTTTTGCAACGTCAGTGTTTTCTCCAGATGGGAGCAGATGTGCCCTCAGACGGGCCAGCAGTAGAGCTCAGCACAGGAACGACTACTGCCCTAAACATAGCTGCTGTAGCCAGCCATCGTCCTCTGAGGAAAAGCCAGAGGAGGAGGGTGACACGCATGTGCAGCCAAGGGAGCTCAGAGGTATTTACGCGCAGTGCAATCAAGTCCTGAGCTCAGCAGTGGGGCTGAGACACTGGACTTCCTATTCATCCTTCACCCAGTCCTGCTCTTGTCCTGTCCTTTCCCTGGCCTTGGACATACTTTCCCTACCTCCTCCTATGTCTGCCCATCTACCCTACATCTCCCCCAGAGACAACTACATGACCCAGAGCTCAGCCTCTTTCTTCTGCACCCCAGTCTGTCCTCCCACCCTTTCCCCCTCCCTTTCCTGTTGCCCAGTTCCTGCCAAATCCCACTCCCACCTTTCTTCAGGGTAATAAGCCTTGAGGCCAGTTCGCTCTTTGACATCTAATCCCCACCTACCCCAAGGCAGCACCATAAGTGAGGGGAAGGTCCTTTAATACAAAAAAAAAACAAAAAAAACCCGCGTAAAATGTTTGTAAACAAATTATTCTCAAGATGATCTCCAATCTCATTATTTCTCTTAGGGGTTTTGAATTCTGATGCTCATCACCATCGTGCCACTTCTCTGATAATCTTGCAATGCTACAAAAACACTTCAGCATACTACACATACAGACTGCCTGCGAATGGTCTGCAACACCAAACTGAAGTAAAGAACTGCTAGTATCACGTTAAACCCTTAGGGAATTGGATTTGCACATTACATAATCCAAGAATTTTTTAAATACATTTAAGAGAATATCTAATTTTAACTGGGATTTGATGTATTGCCTAATCTGCAGCAGCCATTAAACTGCATTCTAACCAACTTCTTTACAGAAAGCTACCACTCCTTAGCCTGATGTGTCGTGACTCACTTTCCCTCATCTCAGCGATAACTCTCACCCCAGAGGAGGACACGGATCCCACAGGGGAAGGGGCCTGTGCATCACAATATGACGACAAGAGGAATATTATTTTCGTTAATTCTCCTGCAAGTGGGGCAGTTTGTGAGTGGGCTACAGAACAACAGCCTCCTTACATAGTTTTTTCTAATGAGAAATATCTAGGGTCAGTCTTATTAAGTATAGAAATACTGTTGAAAATTTAAATATTCCTGGAGATAAGAGTACAAGTCCCTTCCATCTCCAAAAAAAAGCATTATTATCTCCTTAGAAGCATGAATAGGAAAAAATGCCTCACCATGACTGGGCATGGTATCAAAAATAACATTTTGTTTCTATTCTTATCCCTTCATTCTTTAAAACTACGCCCATCTGCAGCTCAGCTGTTGGAACAGGAGACTTCACAGTCTAGGATTTTACGCTGTGAATACCAGAGCACAAGTAGTACATGCATGGTCACTGCTAACATTGGCTATGTGCCATTTTCATGAAAAGTCTTATACCTGTGCAAAGCCCACAGTGTTGGGTTTAGTGAGACGAGTAGGATTTTTTTTTTTTTTCAGTATTGCCAGTTCTAAAGATGCTGTCATAAATGTCGAGATTTCTGGTATTTTTAGTAAAGCTCCAAGCTGACAATAAAGTTAAAAATATTTTTAGCCATACATTTTCCTTTGGAAAGTTAAATTCCTGTTCCTTACAAATGCTGAAATAACGTTAAAATATTACCTAAGCACAAACAGATAAAGTTCCCCATTAAACTGGCAGGGGAGACAGAGTTGCACAGCAACCGTGACAGCATCTCATGACACAGGAGCAAATGCCATTCAGAAGTGGCACTGAAACAGGGAGGAGAATCTAAAATCTCCTTATATTCCTCCCAGCCCCCTCTCTTAGGTGGTCTGTGCCTGAAAGAAGAGCACACACACTGTTCGTATATCAGAAGGTCAAAAAAAAACAGAAAAAATTCCCAGTGACATTCTTCTTTTAAAGGGCTTTTCATTTTGTAATCCATCTCATTATTTTTTCAGGGACCTGGCTCATCATTTTGAATGTCAATTCTGGTAATTTTCACAGTCTACAGGCTTTGTCCTGTTAAATGGAACAGTCAAACTGTCTGCTTCTTCGCTGATTTTTGAGGAGCCCTGGAATTCCTCTCTAATATTCGTCATGTTCTACAGTTTCATTTCAGTCAGAAGGGAATGGGCTGAAGTCGAGCTTAGAGGAGACATGGAGCCTTCTCTGCTATGGCAAAATGCAAGATGTAGGCTGGAGCTTCACATAGTGCTGTTTATGAGCGGGCTCTCGCTCCCTCCAGTGCTTTGCTTTGCTTCATGTACTGCTTAACAACACAGGAGCTGGCACGGAGCGGGGTGGTGGATTTCTCATTACAGGCATCCCACTTCTCATTGTAATGCAATCATTGTAGATACACAATGCCAGCACATGAGCTGCCAGCAAATGATTTTCCAATTATTGCTCAAGCAAATCTATGAAATTAAATTCAAGTATGATTTCATGTAACAGTTAAATTCCGTAACCACCTGTTTCCTTTCCATGAAGAACAGTATTTCATCTCTTCTTTCTCCTCTGTCATTTTCTCTCTTAATTTTCCTGCAGTGTGTGTTTAGTATGGTGTTGATTTCCTCCTGGCGTGATGACACCTCTAAGCCATATATTGCAATGCAACTGGCAAAAGACTTCCATCCCTGGGAACATGTTCCAGGAAAACATGTTTTTTTGTACCGTTTAGAAAGGACTCCCTCACCTACATCATTTTACAACTAACCTTTAACTGCTTCAGTGCAAGTTCAATGGGTAAAATGAGTGACTGGTCCTTAGTACTGAAGGACAGGCATTTCTGTTACCCATAAGGAGAGTAGGTACACAGATGTGTCTTGGCTATGCAACTGTCCCATTGGCATAAAAGTAACTACCCGCCAATATTTTTTGCTCCTGTCAGCCAAGAACAATTTTACGTGTACAAATTGGTCTCCAGCAGCATTTCCCACTTTTTTACTTAGAACAAAGTCTTCCATTTTATTTGAGACACAGGAGTACAGGGCTACAAAAGTGACATCTTGGGCCATCAAATCTTGTCATCTGCTATCACACATGGTCACATAATTAGTCAGTTTCGAAAATGATCAAGGTTCATCTAATGATATGTAGGTCCATTCCCCTCCCCATTTCTGTTGGAATATTGTTCTAGGAATTCAGCGTGTAGATGGCTGGAAACTTTATAACTTCCACTTTAAGCTTAATTATAGCCAGTTCAGAGCCATTCGTTCTCCTGGCAGCATTGTCCTTCAGCCTAAGTAGCTCTTCCATTGTGTTTGCATTTACATCACCTCCAGTGCTCTCGTTTGTCAGCTGGAGACGTGCACAGCATTAGAGGAAAAAGTGAGGCAGTAGATGTTCAGGTATAACGTCCATATCCCTGCTTTGCTTTAAATGCCTTATGAAGTGAAAAAGCAACTAATTTTGTGTCATTAAAATGTAAATTATTCTTTCCTTAAGCAGGATGATCAATAGGGTTTTGACAATAGCTGTGCTAGTTGCATAACAAAGTACCTGCATTAGGCTTTATTATTTATTTAGTAGCTTTTATTATTTGTTATGCAAAACAAGTACTTTAGTTACAACAGAAAAAATAAGGGTATTGGAAACCCACGGCTAAATCCTCAGTCTGGATTTGTAGATTGGAAGGGAATAAGAAAGACACAAGTGGGTGATGGGAGGGCACAGTTAAGAGAGTGTTAGGAAACTATCCCGAAGGATGAGAAAAATCTCAGGTCACTTAATTAAAAGACCCCAAAAGGAAGAGGGGTGGGGGTGGAAGGAGAGGCAGGAGTAAGGGCAAGAAGGAAAGAAAAAGGATGAGTGAAAAGAGGGACTCAAGGACATTAGGTTCAGCCGTAATGAGAACGGCTGCTTGTCCCACAAAAAGCTGCAATTTTTTAGCCTCTGAAACCATTGTTATTATTGTAATCATGCCCATGGGAAGACGAATTTGTCAAATTCACTGGATTCACATAGCATGCAGCCACAATTTCAGAAGTCACTGTGTCCCAGTGACATTGTGCAGTTTAATAAAGTCTAGTGATTCTTGCACTATTTATATAACTTCTATAAGGCTTCTGCCTATAATATATAATAGCTGTCAAACCCCAAACTTCTTTAGGTATGTGCTCTATTTCAGTTAGCATTTCTGCATTGATTAGTCTTCAGTGGTTTGGTGTGTTGGTTTGTTTTTTTTTTTTAATGTGGAAAAGATATTTTAAGGTATATGAAGAAGTTTTATGCTTTTGGAAAGTCAAGGCGGTGAGCATGGGACAGCATATAGTTTTGCTAACAGTAGAACTAAATTATTTTCTATGAAAATGTTCTTGTGCTGACTGAGATTAACCTCTAAGGGAAAATCCCCACCGTGTCAATATTGGTATTATTCTGGTAGGAGCTGAGGTAATAAATATGATTGTGTGAGGTCAGAGAGAGGGGTTCCTACATACTAAACAGCCATGTCAATCATAAAAGTCTCTCTGCTCCCCCCACTGCTAATCTGTCACATGGAAAGACAATGCTGCTAGTATAGTCCAAATCCTCTAAAATCCCAACATTAGATTGTAAAATAAAATTGAAGTCATCAAATTAAAGCGTGGGATGCACACAGAGCCGTAGAGCATAACATTCCTACCACCCTGTTAGGGTAGACTGTGCCGTGCCACGCACGATTTACAGGCAACTGTGTTAAGAGGTGTAAATGAAGCTTCATTATCATATAGCTGATAAAGTCTGTAACCCAAAACTGTTTTAGAAAACCCATGCCTGACTTTACTCTAACATGACAACATATTCTGTAGTAGCCGCGCTAAATATCTAACATCTGAAGGATAGTGAGCTTTTTTCCTTATGAATAGTTTATTGCAGAGGGATGACCAGTGTTACCTTTGTGTTTCCTTAATCTGCTTTCTATTTCCTTCCCATAGAGCAAAGAACTCAGGTACAGAGGAGGTGGAAAAAAAAATCACTCAGAAAGCTGAATTATAAAAATGCTATAGATTACTTCTGATGATTTACATGAGGGACACAGTAATCTTAACTCGTAATCACAGAATCACAGAATCACAGAAT
>VZSZ01006159.1:186344-225369 GCA_013398815.1 Ibidorhyncha struthersii | reverse complement strand
TGGCACGTTCGTCACTCGTTGTTTCTGCTGCTCCTTCCTCCTCAGGGGGAGAACTCCTCACACTCTTCCCCTGCTCCAGTGTGGGGTTTCTCGCATGGGAGACAGTCCTCCATGGACTCCTCCAACTTAAGTCCTTCCCACAGGCTGCAGTTCTCCATGCACTGCTCTAGCGTGGGTCCTTTCCACAAGGTGAAGCTCTTCGGGAACGGGTTGCTCTAGTGTGGGTCCCCCACAGGGCTACAGGACCTGCCAAGAACCTGCTCCAGTGAGGGGTCTCCACGGGTTCACTGCCTCCTTCAGGCATCCACCTGCTCCAGCATGGGGTCCTCCATGGGCTGCAGGTGGATATCTGCTCCACCGTGGACCTTTGTGGCCTGCAGGAGGACAGCCTGCCTCACCATGGCCTTCACCAGGGGTTTCAGGGACATCTGCTCTGGCGCCTGGGTCACCTCCTCACTCTCCCTCTTCACTGACCTTGATGTGTGCAGAGTTGTTTCTCACACATATTCTCACTCCTCTCTCTGGCTGCAATTGCACCATTGTTTTTTTTCCCCCTTCTGAACAATGTTATCACAGTGGCACTACCACTGTTGCTGATGGGCTCAGCCTTGGCCAGCAGCAGGTCTGTCTTGGAGCCAGCTGGCATTGGCTCTGTTAGACATGGGGGAAGCGTCTGGCAGCTTCTCACAGATGTCACCCCTGTAGCCACCCCGCTACCAAAACCTGGCCACACAAACCCAATACACCACTATACATTTCTTTCCTGTCAGTCTCCCAGAACCCCTGCAGGAGTATACAATGAAAAATATAACGGCAACCAACAATGCTAACCAACTAAAAGATGGAAATGCCAACTGCAGCTGTTACACGTATGTATTGATGTTGCTGCTGATCCTCATGTGAAGACTGTAGTTGTTTCCAATTTAAAGCACTGCCCATCCCAATACACCAGGAAAAGTTTTTACAAATGACACATGAAGTTCTGATATTGAGGGATGGAGTCTGATTTCTGCATCTGCATTTGCAGACTTCCTAGAAGCAGCCTAATGTTAAAAATTGTAGTTATATGTAGCTTCCACTGGAGTCAATGGAAATTGGAAGTGTTATGCATTTGTGAAAATCACACGCAGCAGCCTGCTTAGTGTATGTTAGACTTAAACCTTTCTTGCATTATTTTAAGAACAGAATACAGAAATCTAAGATGAATTAAAGGAAAAAAATCTTTCTCCTGAAGGTCAGAACCATTTTCACCTGAAGCCAATTGCCACATTTCCTTTCACTGACAAAGGAGTGGGCTCATTTTCCAAAGCAGGCAAGCTTTTAGAAGTTGTGTATAATAACAGGAAGAAGCAGAGGGAGAACAGGCAGGCAGAGGTCTGAAAACTGCCTCTGAACTGGGGCAAGATAGAAGAACTGATACAAAAGTATCGCTGCAGAGAAACTCTTTTTATTTAAATGAAACACTGAAATCAGCCCAGAGATAATTGTTTGGGGATTTCTTGAACAATGATGCAGATTTTTGATTTTTAAATAGAAATAATTTGTTTGAATTATCCACATCATCAAGACAAAAAAGGTTTTTCATTACAGGAAGGGAACACTTGAAGCAAACACATGGGTAAACATTATTATGGTTGAAGGTTTTTGGGGGCCAGTGTTGGGTTTTTTACTTTATGCAAACCTTGGGGGAAAAAAAACGTAACAAACAACAAACTAAAAAACCCAGCAAAACCCAGCTGAAATACTTAAGGGAGATTCTTCCAGAAATGGTGCCTTATAAAACTCAGATTTCACCATGAGGTAACCTCTTAGTTTCTATGAATGCTTGGTCTAGTTCAGCTTCCACTTGCAGAGGAACTGCTGTGTGCCCTGACATGATGCATTCCCCCTCACTCCTGTTTACTAGAGCTCTGCTTGCTTGGCAGGGTAACTGGGAAACGTGAAAAACCCGGCATGAGAGAGAGAGCCAGCACAGCTTTTAATTCAACAATCTGCCTACCATCTAACTCAAACGAGGCAGGGTGGGAAAAGGATTTGCCATGTAATGTCTGTACACACTCTGGGCCAGCAGCCAAGACAACAGATTTGTGAGACAGACATGAGACAAAATGTTTTAATATTTTTGTTGAAATGGGGACAAGCAAGGGCTAGGCACAGAGGAAGGGAGAGTGTGGATGTGAAAATGAATGCCAGTGTCTGTCCTCCATGAGGTGCTCCCTTCCTCAGGAAGAATAACAAGAGAACTAAAACGTTCACAGGTAATTTAATGACACTTATTCAGGACCCGTTTAAAGAGGGCAGAGATTTTGGTGACCATAGTCAGGAGAGGGAAAAAAAGTTTGGGGACCTTGCATTAGCTTTTCCTTCCCATGTCATAAAAACAGAGGCTTGATCCCTGCTTCCATGCATTCAGTCTCACAATTCAAACCTGCTTAAACTAAGGCACCTACTGCTGCTAGGTCAGTCCAAAAGACAAAATGAATAAATAGAATAAATATATTAAAAAAAAAAAAAAACAAAACAAACACCCCAAAAAGCCCACAAACCAAAACAGCCCCCCAAAAAAATGAAACAAAGTGACTGATCATGTAAGCTGAGGTACAGATCTCGAAAAAGCTGACTTTTTTTTTAACAAAGCAGTATTTAATTTGAACTGAAATATAGCTCAATAAAGGGAAAAACTGACAAAAAGCATGTGGCAAAAGGGATGTCTACATACTTTTCATAGAATTATAGAATGATTTAGGTTGGAAGGGACCTTAAAGATCATCCAGTTCCAACCCCCCTGTCATGGACAGAGACACCTCCCACTAGACCAGGTTACTCAAAGCGCCATCCAGCCTGGCCTTAAGCACCTCCAGGAATGGTGTCCTTTTAATGAGAGAGATACATTCCTCTAATGAACATAAAAACTTAGGCTGAACTACTAGGACATTCACCCATACTGGCTTCAGGAGGTTTTATCCAGAAGACACAGAGAAAACAAAAAATCATCCAACAACAAAAATCAGCTGGTAGCACATACCCTATTACACCTTCCAATTGTTCAGAAGAGGACAGTGCAAATGAAATAAGAGAAAAGCTCTAATAAAAAAAGCTATGACAAGCTAATAAAAAATTCACTTAAAGAAGTTATGCCAAACAAATTCTTAAATCAGGAACAAAGAAAGCCTGCAATTATTTTTGACCTATATACTTGAATAAACCCTGTTAATATTGATTTGAAAAACTAAATTCTTAGACACCTATGATCCTGATTTATTTAAACAGATAACACAAGAAGAGTTCGCCACATGGCAAAATTATAGAAACGGTGTCAAAATGTCCTTAATTGCCAGTCTTTATGTCCTTCACAGACACGTATCTGATTCTAGCCAGAAAAGCAGAA
The DNA here is from genome assembly GCA_013398815.1 of Ibidorhyncha struthersii. Taxonomy (NCBI): domain Eukaryota; kingdom Metazoa; phylum Chordata; class Aves; order Charadriiformes; family Charadriidae; genus Ibidorhyncha; species Ibidorhyncha struthersii. The sequence continues at coordinate 221,981 of VZSZ01006159.1, read as the reverse complement.
CATTACTCAGAATGGCAGCCTTAAAGGAGCCTGTGAAAAATCATATGAAAAGCTAAAACCAACTCACTCAATTTTGTGCCACCAGGCAGAATTCACTTAATGGTTTATTCACGCAGCCAACTAGGAGAGGGAGAAGCAGGCTTACACTTTTTTGCTTCTGAATTTTCTGCTTCTGAAGGACTTGCTGCTTTACCTACTATGAAGCACTGATCAAGCAGAAGGTTTCTTACTGATATTCTCAAAGTCTAAAAACTGCTCGGCACCAGACATCTTAGGAACGAGAAGCAGCACACCAGTTCAGCTGAGCAAAGATGACCTTACAAAGTAGACACACCTATCTAATGAAAACACACTCCCAGCAACCCAACTGTGGCAGAAAACTACCCTTTCTAGTGTACACTGAAGGGGTCTTTGCTCCTCTAATACTTGTACAGGATCTGAAAAATATATACCATTTAATGTGTAAATTGTACCATTTTAATGTGTAGGCTTTTTAAAAGAACACCAAGCTAAAATCAACAAGTTCAATCCAGACACAAAGAAGCGCCCAGGAAGCTACTACTGAAGTCAGTGGTATTATGTATTTAAATACTCTGGAAAATCTTCATAGGGCCTATCTGCATCTTCAGCTGTTCCTGTATCTATAAAATCTTTTTCCTCTTTTCAAAACACACATGCTCAACTGACACACTGAGCCCTCTTTGTTTAGCTACATATGTTAAGCGAAATTTCATCTGTATCTTTCAACAGAGGTCCAATCCTGTGCAAATCTTTCTCAATACCCGCTCACTCCCACGTTTTATATGTTCTAAATCTTAGGTTTTAGATGTGGTTAGAGGCAAAGGTGACCAAAGGAAACATTTCTTTCCCTTTTTATCTGCCCATAATTAGTAGCAGAGATGGGAAAAAAAATCACAGAAGAGATTAGTTCTCATGCCATATACAGCTCAGTTTTATAAACCAAAAGGGTTTAAATAGCTCTGAAGTCAGCGGTCTGAAAAATCTGTCCAGCTGCTTCAGCAGTCCCTCACAGACATAGGTGTGAGGAAGCTTCTGAGGCTACTCAGCAGGAGTAAGTAGCAGCCAGAGACAGAAGCAAATCTTTAGCAGGTAAAATTACCGTAGGCAGAAAAAGCCAACTGACACTAATATAATGCAAAGGAAACAAAATGATGCCCTGGCCTTAATTTTGTTCCATCCTCAGTACCTGCATGTAGAGTTATCCTTGTTGGGATTCTCCTGAATCCTCCATCAGGTATTTTCTTAGACACATAAATGGTTATGCTTATGTTGAACACAGGCAGGTTCAACCTTTGAAAAACAAAGACAAAACATTTGTCTTGGTCACAAACTTGTTGGGGTGAAGAGAAAGGTTGGGTCAGTACTAGGCAGGTTAGTAAAGACCCAGCCAGCTCAGACATGACCTTGCTATTTGGTCTTGGGCAGCCCACCAGTGAAACCAGGATAACAACAGGTCATGCCTCACAGGACCATTGAGAGAATAAATGCCCCAAAGCATCTGCTACAATTCTCAGGTATTATGGTATTGGGGATGGATGAAAGCAACTGTGCTGTTAATTAATGGTTACTTATCCAGTATCATATCCTTTTATTTAGACTTTACAAGGGGTTATATCTTAGACTCAGTGAGTCTAACTGACAGTGAAAAATCCCCATTAGAGTGAATGTATTGTGATTTCCCATATAGTCTTGTTGTTTGTTGTTAACAGAAGCTGTGCGTGTTGTCCAGCCAAGGCTGTTTGCTACTTGGTAGTTTTCATCATGCCACATTTTAAAAATGCATAAATAAATAGTTCATGAGATCCTTGTACAACGATCACTGTCCAGTGTTCATTTCTGTATATGATAAAGCTCCAGAACAGCAGTCTGAACAGTGACAGCCACAGTAGGTGCAGGGAAAGATACCAGTTTTAGGAATGTGTAATAAATCACATTTATATAAAATGGATTGTTGTAACGTCCAAGTAATACCACCATAAAGGCTTTTTGTCATCCTGGTCAACAAACTCAGATATTATTAAAAAAAAAAAAAAAAGAAAAAAACCTCAACAATTGTAAATTTTAATAAAGATCTGTACCTCTGAATGGATCCAGGCCCAGGTTAATAGAATTATATTCCTTCTATTTTCCCCCTTGCAAGCTGAGCTTGCACAAGCAGCTGTGTGGTGTAAAAAAATGCCTGTACTACAGTGAATCCAGGTGGTGTTTCCGATATGGTTCGTGCTCCGTTTTATAGCAGCCAGGAGAAATAAGACACAGAAAATAAGTACTTCTATCTTCTACCATTATGGTATCACTAACCTGAGAAGGGGCCACAGTCCTGAATAAAGCCCATCTCGGGAACAAGAAAGCTTGTGATGGACTCTACCACCCGCTCCCAGCTTTCCCCATGCTCCCAGTTCAGTTAATTCACTGTTGCCCTGAGATAAAGGTCTACAGCAGTATCTACCACCCACATAATTTTGGCTGTCTATCTGAACACAGAGGCTATCAGCTCAACACCCTCTTGCCACAGTCAGAAGCATGTGGATAGCTTCTTGATAAGCAGGGCCCTTGCTCATTCCCTTGCCTGGACTTCATCTAGCTGAAGAGATCCAGCAGAACATCCCACATCCTTGTTCAAGGACCAGCCACTTCCTAATTCTGTGCTAGAGTGGGCGTGCACCAGCTGCATTAAACATTCTTGGAAATTTTTCAAATTCTTAAAATTTACCTAATGTTTTCTCTGAGTTATTTTCCTTACTTTTCTTGCCATTCAGTGCATTAAAATGCACTACTTCTGCAAACCTTTTCCACCATATTTCTGAATTTTATTAGCCTGTAAATTTTCCAAAAGTGAAAAAAAAACACAAAAGAGTGTAGTAGCATAAGGAAACTGTGAGTGAGAGAGTGTAGTTACTGTAATAATCCAAACAACTTTCAGATTCAGCAGAAAACCAGATTTTTTTTAAAAAGAAGGAAATATTTTGCTACAATTTTCAGTTTTTAATTAAGTTTATTTTTTACTGGAAAAATTTCCATTCAAATTTCCAGCCAGGGCTACTTGTTATCTATAATAACATTCACTACAGATGATGTCTCACTGGGATATGCAAGGTATCCTAGTGATTACTTCACTGCATAGGGCCGTTATTGATGCCCTTCTGTGGGGAAAGCCCCATAATAGTCAGCTGCAGGTTTCTATCCACACAGAAATATGCATAATGAAACTTATTATCCAGGGCACACTCATTAGGACTACCCAGAGGTAAGAAGAAATAGCTCTAGACCCACAATTAAGGTTAAAAAAATACAGCAAGAATAGACATAGATTGAAATTGTCCAGTGCACTACGAATAGTTGAGTTCTGTCCCCAAAAGTGCAGGTGGAAGCCTGTAACTTGGGATGAATCGCTAAAAGGAGGAGACAATAACATAACTGTAGATACTATAACAGGAGTATTTTCAGCTGAAACAGTCAATGCTGTTTGTGTTCATTTCTAACGTGTAAGAATTTAACAATTTACAAAGCCATCTTACTCATACAGTACGAGGTAGGTCTACAGCCAGGATAACAACTGTCCAACAAGATGCTGAAAGCATTTCTCACCCCCACCATGAGATGAATTCCCACATGGGGTCTCTGTGGGCTGAAGCACCCTCACACTTCACGCAAAAAGGCCAAGAGCCTTCCTGATATTTTATGCTGTGCAAGAAAGAAAGCAGCTTACATGTGGGCAAGTAACCATGTAGAAATGATGTAAAGAAAAATCAGAAAAAAACAAATTCAAACCACTGCATTGGGATTACTTTTGCTCAGACATTCAAGGTTTTAGTCATGAGAATGCTGTGCCCTTAGCCGAGATTTTATTATAGTCTCTTCTCCAGGTTTTGCTGGTGTTTCTACCCACCTTTTCCAGCAGTGTTGTGCACACTGCTGAAGGGCAGCGGTTATCTAAAGAAGACAGAGGGGATAGACAGGCTCTGTAAAACACTGAGGAACCCACTGAGGCTCAGCCTTTTCACCCGTTTCAGTGCTCCTTCCCCTATAAGCTCCAGGCGTCTCCATTCCCGCTGTATGTCTCTATCTTTTTAGTACTCCCCCTACTCTATTCAAGTGATACAATTTCTTTCCCTGACAACTTAATTTTTAACACACTGGGGAGCACAGTTTGAAAATCTAAAGCCACTTAAACAGATTCAGAAAGTTTTCTAAGCAGCTGACAGATATTTTTTCACCCAAAGAAAGAGAAGAGGTGTGGGGGGAACCCTGCTTAAGAAAAAAAAATGTTTTTTTCTTGCAGAGCCCTTATTTCACAATGTAAAATATTTGTGAATTCAGCAGCTAGCATATGCTACATTAGATACAACCAAAAACTTTAACACAGAGTGGAAATCATTGAAAAGTGTCTTGTTGCTGTATAATGACCCTCAGCAAGTCCATGAAATCAAAATTGCAATACACTGTCTCATATTGCAATATCCTTCCTGCCTGGACTTGAGGGAGTCAGGTCCTTGTTCCTAATAATATGTCTAAAAGAGGCTGTCTGTCTCAGCACAGCTCATGTGTCAGTAACATAAATTCCCAAAGTTCCCAGTCACATTTTAGTCATATTTCTGGCCTGCTGTAAAGCAGGTACATTTTCTATAACAATTCAAATAATACAGTAAGAACCCCACTGAGAGAAATTAATATACACAACTCATTTTCCGGCAGATTGGATTCTGCAGGATCAAGATCACTGAGTAATTTTTCCTGCAGCAACTTTCTGTAAATTCCCATCCTGCAGTTTGTTTGAACTGGACAGACCTTAGATTCACAGCAAAGGATGTCTGCAGACAGGCGGCCATGCAAGGGAGCTCACACAGGATGGCTTTATGCGGAATGTGCACTGTGTTCACCAGAAGATGCAATAAGCAGTGCTTGCCACCAGGAAAGAATGCAGTGAGAAGGAAAAAGGGAGAGGAGGGCTACCTAACTTTGTCTTAAATCTTAGCAAATGAGTAAATATGTCAGCTGATTCCCTGCTTTTAGCAGACAAAGCATTCCTTTCTGTGAGATCAAGATACTGAGTGAAAGCATTTAGGTTAGAATATAAGTGGAATGGAAAAGCCAAGTACAAATGACACACAGATACTTCATTTGACTTTACAAGATAAATAATAATTCTGCAGGAACTAGTCATTGATGGAACAAGCCACTGGCATCAAGTTTGCTTGTGTTTGAAATTTTTTATATGTCTTGTATTGCCTTCTCTTTACTATATAGGTGCCTTTAGTTAAGCTTAGTAACTGAAGGACAATTTTGTCCATTTCTCACAGAAAGTGACTCTCATCTTCATGCACGAACGCAGCAGCAGGCTTCTGAACCCTTTAAGTTTCTTCAGCTTATTAGACCAATCAGTTAAGTGGGACTTAAGCAGAGCTCTGGCCTCATACCACTCGTTTGACCAGGGCTTAACTTTACCAACATGTGATGGTCTGGCTTGCTACCCATACACGCCCACCTTGCTAAGTAAGACCACTAAAATAACTGTTACTCCAGAAACTATTTTGTCCAGTCCTGGTTTATAATGATCCATACTGTGTCTATCTTTTGAATAGGAAGCTATAGATATTTTATGATAAGGTTAGAAATAGGCATGTACCTCAGCTTTGAGATTCTAGAGGATCACTTAATATATGTTTTGTTTTTTTTTAAGCCAGATCATAAACCAATGTAAATTGGCATTTTTCCACTGGCAGAGGATATATCCTCCAACACAGGGATTTGTTTGCCAATTCACATCATTTAAATGGATTTATCTTCCACGTTCATAAATCACATCTATAAGGCAATCTTCAATCACTAGCATGCTGGGTCCACAAGAAAGCGATTTCTAAGTCTCTTAAACATTGATATAGTTTCTGAATTAGTGTGTTTGGACTTTCCAGTGCTTACATAGCATATGCTCTCTCCTAATAAATACTGCCTGTCTGTGACCCATGAACCTTAACAATTAATTGCACTGCAACTCAATGAACTGGAGTACTATGACTATAACCCAGACTCAGTCAGCAGGAATATCAATGCAGTGGGGGGAATCCATCACTTGGCATCGCTTCCCATTTGAATCATGTCAGTACAACATACCTTGCCCCCAAACCCTTCAGTAGTAACACAAATTGCTGCTGGCCTTGAAGGAAAATTGCAAATAACATAAAATGCTTTTTATTCTCAGAAACACAAGCTACTGTAAGTATAGTTATCTTGCCCTTTGCCCTCTAGCAGGCTTTTTGTAGGAAGTAGAATCAAGTAGTAAGCCTAAGCCCTCATGTCCAAACAGTTCAGTGGCATGGCCCTGTGAAGTCTGGAAAAAAAACATAGCATGAAAGCACAGGTTGACACTTCAGTTTGTATTTATCCAACTGAAGGATAACCCTGATCTAGTAGAAGGCAAAGCTTTGCATCTTGAAATTTAACTACAGCCCTCTAGTTCAAGCATGATTTAATCATGTCTTTTCCCACAGCAGCAATGTGCCTTTTATAAAGTTGATTAAGGTAAAAGAAGCCTGTCCTAATGTATATTTTTATCTTCAGTTGAGGCATTTAAAAGGACATATTCTCCTGTGTTTAGCAATTCTTGGGTTCCCACTGCAGCTCTTCCCTCAGCTGGAGCCCTTGCTGAGATCATTTACATGACTTTTCAGTTCTTCCTGAACACCTGTTTTCACAAAATGCTTAAGAACTCCATTATTCTGGAGACATCTACTGTTCTGTTAAATCTGATGTTGATCCATGTGTTCAAACATTATTTGGATACAGGAGTGAAGTAGAAATTGGGAGAAAACTGCACTCAGTGTAACTGCTTACATAAACCAAAAAATGAGGCCAACACCAAAACCTCACCAAAATAAACTGTTACTCTATACGGATGTAAGAGAAAAAAGGAAAGAAATACAACTTCTCATTGCGGAAGTTTTTATAAGAATATGTTCAGACATCTGAGAATGTGATGTAAGTAGAGAGCAGAAAAAAACTGTAGCGAAGAAGCAGACAGACATTAAATGAATTTGTAACAGTCAGGGCACTAAGAAATAGAAAATAGAGGGACACTGAAGAAACTGACTTGACTTAAAATTAACAGAGCCATATAATTTGTCCTCACAGCAGTTTTGTGTATGTATTTGAATACGTCCTACGTACTTCAAAGAAGTGTTAATTCAACATACTATTTGTTTATACAAAGCAAAAGAATAATGAAACTACTTAACACCTTTTCATTCCTGTACTGTAAATGGGGCACTAACTGTAAAAATAGAGAACCCTCCTAGAGTTTGCCTGCAGCTGTAGCTGTAGAAGGCAGGATACCAGCACCACAAGCCAGGGCACAGTGACAGAGCTGAAGCAGCAATGCACACTCCCTTGGAATACATTTAGCCTAGAGACATAAGAGATGCACAAAAACCATCAACAAAGGAAGCAGCTTAAAAGTGCTACAGCTGCCTTGCAGAGCAGATTTAGTGTGGCAATAGTATGATTTTGCCACGCTTTGAATAAGACCAGGAATAGATTTGGGATAACTACCTTAAGTAGGGAATGAAGCTTCCTGAAGTCCCAGCGATGCAACGGCCTTGTTGACAGTTGACTCATACAAAAGAGGGTGTGAAACACACTGGTCCGGCAGAAGAGATCCAGTCAGACATGTCACTAGGGAAATTTGCAGCTTAACCTGTGTGGTTAGATGAATGAGCTGACATGATTTAAGATTATCTTTAATTATTGTAAGTGTATAAAATATAATACAATCATCTATAATACTAGACTCTTGAAAAATTCTGCTCTCGGGATTTCAGCAAGATGTCATCAGCCAGTGGTTATTCTAAAAACAACAGAGTCATAAGCACGACTGCTCCACACTGTCAGAAAACATGCAGATTTACAAGATGCTGTGCATTATCTCCAGACATGTTCCACTAGTGTCGAAAATATACCATGTTTCCCACACATGGTTGTGTCTATAGTCCATCACCACGCATGGGAAGAAACTTAGCCGTGTTTCCATTCTTTGGTAATATTAGCCTGGAAAAATACCTGGGGGAATCTTCTCTTCTAGACATTTTAATACTGTATTAGTTGCCAAAGTAAACTAAAATAACTTTCTTTAATAAGAATTTCACCACTCATTTCATTCTTTTAATTCCTCCCTCTCTCTCATAGGCATAAAAACATACACACATACCACTTGGAATAATGTCTCAGTATTAAAATGTCTTAATACTAACCTGGAGGTAAAACAATGGTGTTTCAGTATGTCCAACCTAATTTAAATCATAACTTGAGGGATATCCCAGCTCTACAATAATGAATCTACAGCAGAAAGAAAAAGAGGAAAAAGAACGTACTTTCCCTGTGACAAACTATTACAGTTTTAACTTCATCATGAGCTTCCTGTATGAAAGAGCTAGTACCCCAAGCCACCAGATGACAATTTAATTGATGTTAAATATGCATAAAGTAATTAAAAAAATGTTAGGACTTTGAAGACTGTAAAACTTTTCAGTTAAACTCAATTTAAACTGAAAATAAACACTAATACTGATCCAGCTGAGGGAATTTATTGTCTGAAGCATCCTAAAATTTGTTTTGAATTACCCTGCATGCATTATACACACTGAAATTATCATGTGAGGATTATTGCATATTGATGGGACACTGCCAGTTAATTAACTCTTCTGGGTACAAAAGATTCCTCTGTGGAGCTTTCTTCTGTACAAATAGCAAAATATTTTTTTTTAGCCTCAAGTAAAAATTCTTGAGCAGCATACTAAGGCAGAAGGGTAGCAATAAAACCTTCAAATAGGTGTTATTTGTGAATAACAAATTGTTTATTTGTTTAATTGATTTACCAAATATATCAAGTTATGAAAACATGATTTTTGGGCACTCTAAGACAGTTGAGAAACCAACTGGATTTGTGCATTTCATTCACTCTCACCTTTAGGAATATTTATTTTCTCTCTTCTCCTATCTTCAACACTACAGTAAAGCCAGAGGAAAATCTTTTTGGAGCTCAACTTGGATGAACTAACATTTAATTCTATCTGATGGGATGATCTAGCTAAGTAAGGACACCTTGGTTGTAAACCATCTGTATTTAAAACAATGTGACCAGGTATTCTACTTGCTCTGATCAGAAGGGCACATTCACTCACAAACCTTGGAGGTCTCTAACTTGATAGAACTTGCGAAACTGGCAAGGATTTTGCAGTAAAACCGTTACTACAGTCTCCTCACTGTCAGGGCAATTGAATATTCATTCTTCTGGTGCCTCCAGCTCACATCCCTGTGTGTCATAAGGGACGTTCTTTATGAATGAAAAGTATGATGTTATTATAAATGTCAACAGAAAACAGACAGCACAGGTGTATGTATGGATAAAACAAGTCCTATACACATACCGAACTCAGGATTATAGAGGTTTTGAATTTCAGAACTTAGTTTTTAAAAATGAAATAAACAGCAGATGCAGTTGGAGATTTCAGCATTACTTGAGACAAAATGATAGCGATTCAATGTGACCATGTACAAGAAAAGCCCTAGCAAATGGGTACTTCGTCACTACTCCTGGTGCTCAGGTGCCTTGACACACCCAGCTAAACAAGCTGCTGATGAAATCCACTACCATCAGTGGTCTTCTATCAGGGATACATTAATCCCCAAGTATAGACTGAAAAATACCTAGTTTCTGCCCATTTTTGAGATGATATAGCAAACATAGGGAAATAGTATGTTAAAAGCAAGAAAATAATCTTTGCCTGGAGAAAAAATTTCCATATGATACGCGTCTGCTCAACTACTCAGTGTATTTTTCTAACTCTACAGCCTTCCTCATTCAGCCCATCTAGGAAAGGGTTAAAACTTCAGGCTATAAGGGAACAGTCAGCTTTCATACAGAGATGTTTCACTGTGACTGGCACAACAATATATAAACATCATTTTTTTCATGGTGGGCAGGTATTGCTCAGCCTTTATAGAGACATTTTTTTAATTTGGAACATAAATTAAATTAAATATTTATGCCAGAGCTGCCAAAAGAAAGACAAATAGAGCTGGCAAACAATTCTCTTAATAAAGTTCAATCACTGTAATGTACACTGTTGTCAAAGGGTAAGTGCAAGTTAATTTTTCCTTTAAAAGTTTCGCTCTCTTTTTCCTGATAGTCATGTCAGAAAGAACTGATAATTTGAAAGGAGATTTTTTCAAGGTGTAATCCTGTGCCCAGCTGAAGTGAATACATTTCCTTTTCCCTTGGACACATAAGCAGCTGGTGAAGTCCTGTACCTATTTATTTTTACTCTCTGGTTTTGCAGAAGGTTGTTTCATTAATATATATTTTAACATACAAACAGATTCACAGACACAAATGAAAAGACAAAAAAGATTCCTTAGTTCAGTATATTTTTTACTTTTTATTTTTAAACTATTCAAGGCAGATGATAAAGACTGCAGAGGTCCAAAGGAAATGGACAAAAATCTAAGCATAGCCAACCATGGTATCGCAATACCCTGCTGATCCTACCCAGGTTCAAAGCATTGCTGCATGGTCATCAGGCACAACAATTTTTTGCTATGTGCCTCTGAAACACAGGTTTTCCAATATATAGAAATATGCTAAGAATTTTCAAAACCTGGCTTTTAGCACAGCTGATGAGTGATTTCTGTCTTCTGCACTGCCAACTTTACTTCCCGTCAACATAATTTTAACATCTACAGATAACATTCGGGGACACCAGAGCTAAGTGTAATAGGAAAACTGAGGTAGGCTTTGCAGAAGGAACCCTCTGCAATGATACTGCATTGCTGAATTCTCTGGAAATAAAACAAAGGAAAAGAGCCCAAATACCTGAAATCCTTGCTCTGTGACAAATTCCTGAGAAGCAGTACTTTAGTGCCACAGAATGCAGTTCTAATGAGACTCAATACATTGTGTCCTCCTAAGACTTAACAACTCAATTTAAAGACTTTTTCCAAATCTTTTCTCAATTAAGTCACATGTCATGTAAGTAAGGACAGCTTGCATGGTTAAGAGCAGAGGACTGGACTAGAGTAAGCTAAAAAATTGATAATTACATACTAATTGAATACCTCTATGCTGTTTGTTTCCTGGATGACCCTGAGTTATCCCTTCGTTGTGGCTCAATTTCCCAGTTTTTAAATGGCAACAAAGATGCCTTGTTTGATAAAACTCAATGAATAATATTATTTGAAGAACTAGTAGCCCACATTCAATTCTAGAGTTCTTCAAACTCCAGCAACAATATTGAAAGGGGTGTCACAAGATCTGAATTATATTCCTGCCTTAGTTTAAAATCCCCCAGTGCATTTTAGCCCACTCTCTGCCTTATCTATATTGCAATATCTCTCCTAGCATGTGCCTGCGCAGTGTGATTTGAGCTGGCACTTAGTACAATGAGCCATGAGCTGAGAACATAGGAAATAAAAATTGATACATTTAACCTATGGAGACAGTCCCCAACTGGGCTGTTATCATCACTGAATTTCTGCTGAAAATCGCTGGAGTCCACCTTTGCAACTTGCTGTATTGTCTGATTCACCGTAATACAATTGCACATCAGTTACACTTTACACTAAACTGTATTTTTTACTGCTGGAAATCTTGAATCCTAGCCCTCAAATGTCACTTGGGATCTCTAAAACAGTCCATTTTTTTAATAACCATACAAGTATATTGCAACATGAACTGCTGGCTGTGATTTTTGATATATTATCAAATATTATTTTCAAAGGTTAATCTAAAGTTTGCAGAATATTATATATTTGCCTTACCAAAAGAAAAAGAGGCATTTTCCAGTGGACTGCATCCCTCCTATAGCTTTTTTCCTCAACAAGGGAAAAAGTAAGAAACCTCTGAAATCTCCTGAAGAGCAATGAGGAAAGCCCGAGGAACAGATATCTTGGGCCAGAAATTAGGAAAAACATGCATGTAAGTGGAATGAAGACCATTGAACTATTGTTGCCTGCCTGTCTTATTTTCAGCTTTTGGGTGGACATCGTACAATCTGCCACCCAAGAAAACCTGCCATTTTTTAATGGAAAAAACACCCTTTAGACTGATGAGTAGTTGAGGATCTGCACTATACTAGTAGTAGCTCATTCACTTGCTACGCCTGCCAAAATGATGCTAGGTTTTGGGTCAAGTACTTCCTTGTATTCACCATTTAAGGCTCACCTAGAAATTAAACCACATATTTCACAGTGGTCATGAAAACCCATCATATCCTTCCTAATAAGTTTATATATATACATATTGATATATTGACATTCCTGTAGTCTGTGTATTTTGCTTTCTGTGCTCAGCAATACTAAGATTAAAGGAAGGTCTCGGTGGAGTTAGTGCATTGTTAGAACAGGGTGGGCATGTGAAAGTAAAATTGTGGGCATGTATTTGCACATACATATAGAACACTGCCTGAGAACCCATCTGCTAATGATTCAATAAGTTTCAGTGCTCACCTCATTTGGTATCACAGGTCAGTAAGTGAAACTATTACTCACATTTGATGTCAAGCACCTTCCCTGGCAGCACTCAAAAAGCTTGAAGAGATTGGAAATACCATTGAGAAATTCAGTATAAAATGGAATACTGTTAGGGTTTTTTCCTTCCGTAGTATTAATTTCTCCACCAATACAGTTAGATTTGCTTATGTAATCTGATGCGTGACTCACACACCTCCAATGTAGCAGCAACAGTAGAACTAGTCTGCAGCTTCATTTTCTTCCTTCCTTTTAATAATATGTATAAAACAGATATTAAAGTTGGCTTATTTTATGACCTATATGTCTTCAGATATATTGTGCCTTGAGATAGAACAGAATCTGCTCTTCATTAGACATGTGGCAATTTTGAAAAAATGGGCTAAACCAGACAAACACCAGCTTTGTGAAACAAGCCTTGAAAGTCCCAGATCTCACATCTCTTGTTCCTCCTAGACTGATGTGAATATAGTGTTATGGTTCTCTGTAGCAAACACATTTACCCAAGTCGTACTGAACTGAATAGTCACTGGTCTGAAGGCTCAATTCTAAGCAAATACTTTGCAAGTGCCTGGTTAGACAACTGTGCAGCTGCACAGCCACTTATATAGATTGAGATAAAATGGAGCTGGGGATCTGCTTGCTCGACTGCCCAACCCTGACAGTAGTTTCTGCCATGACTTTGTCCCTCCTCTACAGGAACATAACATAGTTAATGAACCTTTTGCACACTCAGGGAACATGACCATCCCTTTCCTGGGTAAAACAGAGCGCAGGCCTGGGAATCAACGAAAATAACTCCCAGGACATTAACCTAAACAGGTTTTACACATAGTGTCCTGAGAGGAGCTGGATGTCAGATCAAGGGCTTGCACTGATGTGAGGGTGCTGCCCCCTCATCTGGAAAGGGGAGAGGTTTCTGTGTGTTCAGTACACACTCACTTATATCATGTCCACTGACCTGTAACCACTAACCTGTCTTTTAAGGAAAGAAAAGTATTCAAGATTGTTGTTGGAAGCCTCTCCTTTAGCAAACAGATGCCACACTCACAAAAAAAAGAAAGGGAGAGACAGGGAATAAAATGGTCTTTAGAAATACATTCTCAGAGCAGAGGATCCAAGTGCCAGGCCTGAGAACGGAGATAAATGGTAATAGGTTTCACCTACTCGAGCTTTCCAGACACCTGGAGAAGTGGGCAAGATTTGGTCCGCTACAGAAGTAAGATAACAACGAGCTGGAAACAATGGTCTTTGATTTTCCTTCTGCTGAATAGGTTCGTTACTCTATAACCGGCACACTTGTTCTAGAAAGGCTGTCACAAGACTGTAAAAAAATACCCATTTCAAAACAGATATCTAAGCCCAGTTAGGTGTGATGGGCAATCACACCTGGTACAGAGAGTCTTAAAAGGAGGCTGGGTAAACTGCATACCTCTACCCTAAAAGCATGAAAGGCTCCAGTCAGGAAAAGAAGGGCGTACTTGGAGACATCAAGCAGAGGATAAAAGTGCAGCTTGTCCTGAACTTGACAGAGATGCTTCGGATTTGCAGAGGTAGTAGGATTTGACCCAGAACAGCTTAAACACCAGTTACACGGAAACATCAATATAAGAAACATTTTTTTTAATATTAACACTTGATTTAATGAGCAATGCTTGAAAGAAATATTCAGGCCTGTCAGAAGGCAGACTGAGTGACTGAAAACTAAAGGTGTATAAATGGCTTACCAAGGATTTTTCATATTGCTATACATTAAACTAGAAGGTAACAAGACAGCTTTGAAGGATGTGTAAAAAATCACTTTAGGTGCATTCCAGAGAATGGAGAAAAGAGTGCTGACAAAATGAAAAAGGAGAGAGAAAAAAGATGATGTATCAGTGGCAGAGTTTATTTGTTTGGGTTTGGGTCTCCAGGTAGGTTTTTTTTTCTTCAAAAAACACATTTATTTCACTATTAAACTGATAATCCAGTTTAAATGCTAATGTCTGAACACATATCCAGTCATGCAAGATATAATTCACTATAATTACAACAATCATACATTAAGCAAAGCATCAGCCCTTAAATCAGTAAATCATTTTTTAAAAAAACATTGCCATGGGAAAAAGTTGGAAGGAAGTGATTTCTTTAATGCCCAAGATCCAAACAATTTGTTATCAGATTAGTATCTGATGACAATCAGAACATGAGAGTGCTTTTATAGTTACATTTCATCAATAGTGGTGGTATGCACTCAAACTGGAAAAGTTTCTATTCTCCATGTTAGCATTATTAATAAACAATACAAATGCATATAAGCGCCACTAGAAAAATCCATGTTTACCTTATGGGGTTAATCTATCATAATTTTTGAACGTTTTCCCCCCTTCTTTGCTTACCCAAAGTAAGACACATTACTTGGGCTTGTTGATCTCTGTATTAATTCTCCATAATTTAACATCTATATCAAAATAAAAGTTACATATATTATTATATACCTTAAGAAATACTGTATTCATTAAATTACATATATTCCTTGCTGCTCTTTAAATTAGATTCATGTTTCTCTTCTCCAATTTCTGCAACACTGATATTATCATGACAATGACCATTACGTGACCCTGACAAGTGTCATGCCAGACTCATCACTCAAAGATATCAGTATCTAAATCACACTCTGCTAACCACTGCAAAAAAAAAAATGACAAATGACAATTTATCAAATATTATGATAAATAAAAGTAAATTAAAACCTAACTGTGATCTTGTTCTTAATTCCATAACAGAAGGTTGTCTGGAAGTTAGGGCTTCTCAGCTTAAATAAATCTTGAAATTTACAGTTTCAGCCTACACATATTTCAGTTCTCAGCTCCAATTCATGTTGTTCCATACCTTCAGTGGGAGTGTAGACATTTGATTGCTGACATCCTGAGGCCTCTCTGAACAGCTGACTTTCAACCTCTGCATTGGTGAAAGAGTAAGTAGAGTTTGTCACCAGAGCCCTGCGTCAGTGGGTGAAGCAGAAGAAAGAAAAGCCTCTTCATTAAGCTAAGCTGATATCTTCTTGTTAGATATAATCTCATGAGGTATAATTTAGAGCTGCGACAACATAAACTAAGAGTTTATATGACATTTCATATAATTCTGTTTGCTAACAATTAATAAAGAACTCAGTGCGGTTGGTATTGAAAGACAGTAACTCTAAAGTTGCATCTGAGACAAAACTTAAATGTGTGTAAAAATTACCAGATCAATCATATCTTAACAGAGAAGCAACAACCCTTTTTTTGCCATTTTTAGGAATGGCTACTAGTTATAAAGTTTTGCAATCTTTAGTCCATTACCACAAATACATTCATAAAAAAAAAAAAACAAAAATCTGGTTACGTGTAAAAAGCTCTTTCTGCTGAGGACTATAGGCATTTAGTAGAGTTAGAATTTTGCTCTGAAATTTTAATTTTATTTAAAATGGATGCTAAGATGCATCTTTCTCATTTGCCCAAGGATCCATAACCAACATTCCACATGACCCAAAAGCCTATTTACGGTCCTAATATACAACCCAAAAGGGTGGATAATCAGCCCAGAAATGTGATGCTTGGCTCATTTTGATGTTGTTCAGATCCTCTCATCTCCAAAACTGGAGCTTTGTTCTAATAAACACAAATATCATAATGTGAGAAACGGACATTTTATTTCTTTATCAGGCAGCAGTTTCACTGAAGTTAATAGAAGAGTTGTATTATTTGCAGTTCATAATCAGACTGTAAGCTACTGCTACTGAACAGCTGTTAAGCTATTTATACGAAATTAGTTTGCATCTTATAGTGGACAACTGTTGATAACACAAAAATCACTAGTAGAACTGGCGTTAACTTGCATGCTTGTTGGCAGTCTGAGAAGCCCATGGTCCCATGAAAGGACAGCTAACGTCCCATCTATAATCATGCAGTATATAATGAGTAAATCATGACATCCAGAACGTTGCTATTTTTAAGCTAAAAAGCACTATAACAGAAGAAAATCTTTTGAAGAACTGTGGAGAATACAGATGCCTTCACAACTGTGGGCTCAAGTTTGTATTCAATATTCTGTCTTTAACCAAGCTCTAAATGTTAAAATTATATGGCTGCTTTGTTTTCCATTTCTCAACTAAAAATACGTGCTTTTCCTGAAATTCAATAAACAGAGCATTTTTAATCTGCAGGTACAGACTGCAACAGTGCAACAGAGACTAAAACTGATGAATATGAAGTAAAACAAAAGAGGCTGGTTAGGAGGCATGCACACACCAGATAAGGAATTAATGATCTCAGGAAATATGTCATTGTTCCCATTAAGGTTTTGAAACATGTTGTTTATTTCTCTCCACTCTGCAGACATCTAAATGTAGTTCTCTTGCTTTTGCATCAAGGGGTTATTAAAATTTTATTTGTTAATGAAGTAGCACACTGTAGTCTGCCTAGCTGTCCAGAACAGTATCCAGACAGGCAATGCAAGCTCAGTAGTCCAGTATCCAGACTTATTAACCTTCCAAGATCAATCTGCGCTTAGCTCTTTCATGGTCGTTTTTGTCTCCAACCTGTTTTTCCTAAGACTATGGAGACTAATCAAATTCTTGATGTTCAAAATTTGTTACATGTTACTTAATGCTAAACTTTCTGTCTTACTAGAGTGGAAAGTTACCAATTTTACCCTGTGAAATGATATAGTAAATGTGATTTCCTTTCCAAATTTAAGAGACGAAATTAGAACATTAATTAGGAGGTGGTGTAACATCTTATAATTAATATCAACTTTAGTGCTACATACTAAACTTCTATGAATATAGTGCAAAAAGTGAGATTTAACAGCATGAGACAAATAATCAAATGGGATATTCTGCTGCTAACACTATGTTTTAAAATAATTAATACAATGTCAATACTATGGCTCAGTTGACTGCTTGGTGAGAAGCTGTGATGGTAGTCGATAATTCAGAAGTACAAGAGATTTCCAAGTTTAGAGATTATGGAGAGTAAAGACAGTCATGCAACTAGGTCATAAAAGGTTTCATACTCCTAACAGCTTTTCACAGCTGTGTTCTGTCTCTCTCTAAGATGGACTAACTTTAAAAACAGGTATTATCATCACTGATCCACCTTATATCACAACATCCCAGTCTTCAGTACTTAGTGCTATGGGGTATGTGTATCTGTTCCACCGACAAATCACAGCTAAGGACGACTCAATTTCCAAAGCCCACCCCAAAGAACTACTGAGCCTAATCCGATTTTTTTTTTGCAGCTAGGGTGAATGATATGACTGGATTATGACAAAAGAAGAATTTATTGCGCCAGTTAAATGCTCATTTGAACTAATGCACATACAATAAACACTTTTCTTTACAGAATCGCATGAGCAGTACTACACTTATGTATAATGCACCAAAGCAACTGCTCAGAATTTGGCCTCAACTCCGTGTAAATATGACTTAAGATAATTACCAGAAAAAGATGAAATTAAGCCAAAAAACAGCATCGTGAAGACAGGGAAACACAGAAGGAAGTATTAACAGCACCAACATTATTCACAGACGAATATTATCAGGCAGGAGCAGAAAAGATCAAAGAAGGCCGTAAAAAGGCTTTTAAAATACTCCCCCTCCCCCCGAAAACAACAAAAACAAACCTATAGAATGAAAGAAAGAGAGTGAAAATACAACTATAAAAGAAAAGAGACTATAATGTAAGAGTTAGGGGATGAAACAGCTAGAAAAGAACACAAAACATTTTCATAGGAGATAAAGACCAAAGTAAAATAAAGAAAAAAATATTACATATGGAGGGATCAAAACATTTTCAAAGCTCTTTAAATCCTTCAGAAGATAGAGGACCTCAGGACTGAAGGCTTGATCTATGATTCAGGACAATAGGAAAAAAGAAAAGTAGGTATACTGATTAAAGGTATAGTTAATTACACACTGAAGAATAGCTTTTCTGCTACACAGTACTGCTAAATCCAGACTGATACCAGCTGTAGGTACTGTGTAGGAGGAACAATTGGAAAGATAAAATAAGGTTATTTTCTCAAGCCCTCTTGAGTGTGATGGATCTTTTTGCTTTGCAGACTTTTCCCTACAATGCTTATAAATGGAGCTCTCACTTTCACGCTCCCACTGGCATAATGCTCAGGGTTTCACTTCATTATCAAAAGCCAAGAACACCACCACTGTTTAAATTCTACTGCCCTCCTTCTGTGGTGCTGGCTGTAGCATCCCTTCCAAAACAACAATAAAGACTGTGCTACATGCCAGATTACTCCAAAAACCTCAGCTAATTGTGCTTTCAACATGTCCATGACATAGGAATTCACAACCCACATATTGCAAGTAGAGCAAATGGCATCTTTACTTATTTGCAGTGTTCATATTTACTCCCACAACAGAAAGAATAGTATCAAGATTTATCTTGAGAAGCAGATTCCTACTTTTAGGGACTGTTTGATTGAAGACTTCAAAAAACACATCCAGAGACTGATGTATAAGTGTATAAATTTAAGAATAAAATTGCCTTCTATGTTGTTCTATAAAGCATCTTAAGAAATTTAGCACATTTCTTTACTGTTTCCTTCAGGAGCAATGAATCTCTTGCTCTACTGCCCCCCCCAAAAAACAGAACAAATCTGTACTCATCTGGAATACAAGAAGCCCTAGGTCACTTGACATGTTGTTCTATTTTGCTTTAGATATGATGTCTCACAGAAAATCATATAAAGCTGGCAGAACGTCACAGTGGTGGAAAAACATAGGATAAATGTATCATTTTATTGAGTGTGAACTTATTTGAGAATGACAAACTCGATCATTTTCTTTTAAATTAGAGAAAACTGTTGTGCATAATCAATGCTTAATTGCTCCACCCTGCCATTTCCGAGAACAAGTATTTACTGTTGCAGCTTAAAATCTATCCAGGTATTGCAATTGCAGCTCCTGAGAGTCAGTGTCCTGACAAAGAAACTTATGAGCTGCGTTTTTCTGAATATATAGACCTNTTTCTGGGGACTCTTTACAGGACTACAGTGTTGAACTTTTTTTTCTTGACCCTCCTCCAGGTTCTATGCTGTAACTCAACAAACTCTGTTCCCTAAGAATTCAAAGCCTGTAAAAGAGACAGGTGATAAATTCCCTAGAATGGAAAAGGAATTAGGGGCTTAATTAGCTGCTCTGTTCTCTTTTCAACATTTTGTGTCATTTCACAGCATCTGATTTCTCATTAACATTCAAATACAGGATATACAAGAATATGTCTCACACATGAAGAAAATGTTTCAGCTCTCTGACTAGAAAGGAATTTCAGGCATTCAGAGGTGGCACTGCAGATGAAATTGTGTAGCTCTCAAACACCATGTATCAAAAAAAAAGAAATTTAGAGATGAGAAAATAAATCATACTGCAAACTCTGGAGAAACTTTTTAATAGTCACATTATAAAAACAAACTATTGTCACTAAGGAGCTAGTACAAAGCAGTAGTCAGGAGGCAAAATCAAACACTAAAGAAAAATGCTGAGAGAATTTTGCACATAAATCAGTGACAACAGGGGAGATCCAAGAATAATTTGAAGGAAAGAAGAGGTAAATTAGAAGGGCAACAGTGGGTAAAAAAGAGTATTTCTCATTTATCAACTCAAACATGTAGAAAAATAGAAGTATAGCATGAGTTCTCCAGGCTTTTGTTTCCAGCAAACTTCTAAAGAGCTCAGTCACTGCTAACAAGATGATAATACTCCATCTAGCCCTGACCTCCCATTCAGATGGGCCAGGACCCAAGGGAGGAAGGGGCCAAAGAGCCCACACACAACTGGCACAAGATCACGGTGCAGCCCTGTCCGCAGCAGGCAGATCTTTGGCAGCGGTGCCAGTGGGGATGGGGACAGCTCTGGGGAAAAGGCTGAGCAGAGTCAGAGCAGCTGGAAGTAAGGGGAAGCTTTTTCCCCACGAGGACAGTGGGGACAGGGCCCAGGAGGCATTGCTGTGTCCTTCTCTGGAATGTTTCCAGCCCTCACAGGATAACACCCTGAGCTGTGGTCTGACCTCATGGCTGAGCCTGGTCTGGGCAGGTGGTCAGACTGGAGACTTCCCAAGGTCCTGGGTAATCCAGTGGCACTGGGTAGAGGGCCATACACTAGCAGGGATTATGACCGGTGAACAGGTACTCTGTTCTTCGTAAGGAGACATCTAAGGGACTCTCAGTTACTTATTTAGATGTAGACATTTTCAGCAGCGCTGGCAGTTTCCAGAAGCAAAAGAAAATCATGTTTGCTGTACTGCCAATTGTACAGTATAATTAACAGATCTCTCTGTCAGCAGCTTGCTTTCGCTGCAAATGCAGGCAGGGAGCAGAATGTGATTTTCCTTATCCCTCTCTTAGGATCGCTCAGTGAGTCTGTGCTGTGCATATGAAGGCATTCACTTGGTACCCATAATGGCAAGGAGTATCTTGGAGCACTTCAAAGAACGTAGTGTGGTGTAGGGGACCAGGACTCTGAAGATCTACATGCTGTTTCAACCTCTGTCTTTGATCAAGATCAGTTTACCTAGTTGCAAAAGGAAAATGATGATCCTGGGGGAGAAAAACCTCTCTCTGAAGACTGAAGTACACATAATACAAGCTCGTTATTTGCTTCTGTCATTTGCTTCTTGTAACATCCTTGCAAGAAAACGTTGATTTTTTTTGTATGGCACATGTACGTGGAAGAAGGTAAATGGCTTGGCCATGAAATTGACAAGGCAGTGGCCCAGGCTAGATTTTAATCAGTGTAGACATGGCTCCATAAAATCGACAATGAATACTAGCAAACAACAGTCACAGCATCCAGCCCTAAATAAAGCTCCATTAATAAAAATCACACATCATAAAAATGTCAGTAAAAAGTAAGGAAATATTTCCAACAGTTCAAGCCAGAGTATAAGAGCTTTTGCTCCAGGTCATCCTGGTTACAAAAGGATGTGGCTGTATGAGACATGTTGTCAGCTGCCATCACTGTGGCTTGTACGTCATTGTTTTTGATACAATTCAGTCAAAGTGTTCTGAGGATTTATGTGCATTGTTATTGAAAAATGCAAGTTCAGCAGCAGTGGGTGTGACACATAGTTTTTATTAATCAAATATAAGACAAATTACTTACTAAAATAGAATGGTTTTATTAACTTATTCCAGAAAGCAGTGAAAGACAAAGACACAGAAAAGTGTTTTACATATTAAAGTACCAGAGGTGCACAGAAACCTTGCTCACGCCTCCATTCTGAAGGCTTAAAATATTTGAATTTAGAAATCCTGGGATCAAGGATTTTGAAAGGTTAACCTTAAGACATAGTTCCACTCTTCCGGTAATGCCCTGATTCCAATAACTTCTTTCGTTCCTTACCCATTTCTTAGTCATTCTTTACCTATTCCTTAGTTTTCGACTTCCTACCTTTAAAACCTCAGGCAAAGGAAGCAATGGCACTTATCCTTCTCACTTCACATGACTAATCTATTATTGGTTCTTTCTATTCATGTCATACACCTTCAACCCTAACTCAAAGAGAAGAACTTGATGAAAAACTTGGAGTTCAGATCTCTACAGAGGAGATATCAATACAATATTTGGATACATTCTGAGTAAAATTTCTCCTACTTATGCTACATCAGTGCCTGGAACAGAAAGAGTCAGGAGTATATGGGCAGTTTACTGGTTTTTGACTAAAATATTTTTTACTTGGATGTGGCCCAGAAAAGCAGTTCAGAATATGAAATAAGTCTCACAATAAAGGAATAAAACAATTTATCTGGCTGCTTACAAATTTCTTTATAGCTGAAAGTCTATATACTGTTTGTTTTTTTTCCTCACACTGGTAATTTTACCACGCTTAGATCACTTGTGACAAGATGAGCCAGTAGAGCTAGGGTCTTTCCCTAGAGCAAGCCAGCACAATGCACTGGTCTTTCCTGTATTTACCAGTCAGATCAAGGACAGGAGTGGATTGGGAATGCCTCGCTCACAATTTTCCAGGGTTTCACAACACTCTTCTGGTTATTTCTTCTGGTGGAAGATACACACAAATATATAAGAAAAAAATACCATCTGTAGCAAACTAAAGGCATTGTAGTAAAATGAGACTGTACTTACCTGAGATTATCGAATTGCAGTGATTATGAACTCTTTCCTCTTTCTTTGATTTAAAAATGTGAACCAGAAAAAGTCATAAAGAGGAAGCTGGCAGAAAAATACTCTCTTCTTTACATAATATGACTAGATAGTGAGTGACAGGGCAGCAGAGGGAGAGGAAAGAGACCAACAGGGTTATGAAATGAAAGGTGTACTAGAAGTCAGATGGAGTGATCTGGAATTCAGGGCTTGCTGCTTTTCTCCTGCAGTTGCATTAAAAACTCAGAGACCTCAGATATACAGTATTCAAGATACAGGAAAAAAGCAATTTGAGCCCAGCAAGGCACTTGTGATGTGCCAGAATAATTTTTTCCAAAACAAAAACTGACTGACTAAAGAGGGCAGGGAACTAGCAATTCAGTGATTCAGCAATTCTTTGTGGCCATTGTACAAATCTGAAAAATCGGGAATTAAGGTGAAAATTAGCGGCTGAAAAGGGAGTTGGATGTACTTGGGGAGGAAGTACCTCTGAACCAGGGAACAGCCTTCCTCTCAGCAGTCAATAAGAAGAACAGCTGCTTGAGAATCATCATCAATCTGGACTAACCAGGCATAGTTCAACCTGTGTTGTTAGCATTTGTCTTCTTTGTGACTGTATCAACAATTAGCACTCAGTAAACTTGTGTGGTCAAAAGCTTTGGAGTTTTAGATGTTGATAGTGCTTTAGAGGAGCGAATGAAATAATTTCAACAGAGATCAAATTCAGCAAACTCTTCAGGCCAAGGAAAGGGAATGTGGGATTTTTTGGGGGGAAAAAAACACCCAAACACCACAAATTCTGGAGCATGCACTGTTCTACTTAAAAAAAAAAAAAAAGAAAAAAGAAAAAAAAGTAAAGAAAACTAAACTAAACCTTTGGGCTCAGGTATACTTTTGCATAACATTTCTACTTTTTGGAGTGAATTCTGTTTTAATTTTTTCCTTTTTTTTTTTTTTAATTGGTGGTACTCAGTTCCTAGGAATCCAGATTACTTCATTTTGGACTAAATCAAAAGTTCCCCAGTTGATTTGAAATAAATTTTTGATGAAAATAGATTTCTGGCCAAAAAAAGAGACAGACAACCTTCTGCTTAATTCTGATCCAAGACATATATTTGACAGGTTTATTAGTTTATTTTTTCAGCTTGGATTTCCAAAGGTGGAAAACTCCACTGTTAGTACTACACTCCAAATCACACCTCTAATCTGTTTTGAGTTTGTTCTGGCACAGATGCACTTACTGGTGTTTACCAGTTGCTGAAATGAGGGCTAGTACTCTAAAAGAAGGTTTCAGGATTATGAGGTGGTAATTACTGTGCCCTACTGCACCTCTTCTGGCTTTGCAGAGAAGATCCTCAAAGCATCATATGAGTACTCTAATGTGGCCTTAAACTGATCATTAAAACCTAAGTAGTACTTAAGGCCCCAGGAACAGGGAAAACCATTACCTGTGGTACTGGAAGACATTCATTAGATCTGTACCCACAGTGCAGAGACCTGATTCATTTTACTGTGACAGTTTGTTTTTAGCATTACAACAAAACCTTTTGTTTTATCTTTTATGTTTTGTGTTTGCTTGTTCAATATCTGTCTTTCCAATGGTTGGCGTACCCCTGGGGGATTCAAAGCAGGCAAAAACTCACTAGAAAGAAGTTCCCTACCTACTGCACCAATTCAGACAGTGTTTTTTCTTTCTCTACTGAGAACAGATAAGTGCTTTTGAAACAGTTGTTACTTCTTGCCAAAACTAATTTTATTCATTTATATTCCTCAAGAAAAGAAACTTTCCCCATAAATTCACCTGAACTGGTTTGGGGCTTGGGCTGTAGGGTTTTTTTCCTGTTGGTGTTTATAGAATCACTTTTTATGGTTGGTTATCATGGGAAGTTTTTGATGACACAGTATCTGGAAAGTTTTTGTATTGATAACACCTTCTAAAAGATTTTTATTGGCTATTTCATTGAGGCAGTTGAGGTTGATAGTAAAGTTTATTGGTGATATTATGTTGGTGGAAATGTTGGAAGCCTGGACAAAGTTTCCTTTGTTTCTTGTATGGTTTATAGCACTGATGATTAGATGTCACTAAAATGTCATCATCAGCATTAATTTATTCTATTGGAGCAGCCTTTTATACTGGACTCATTTTCACAGCTGGTATCCTTCATCACATTTTTTTGTTTGAGCACTATTTTTATTTTCTGTAATGGCCACAGCTACCTTTACACAGTAGTCTGGTTATGTTATGAAGAGTTCAGCTTCTGTGCTGTTATTTGACTGAGATAGTTTCTTTTTTTGTCTCTCAGTTTTCAAAGAGGTTTTTGATGTACTTTTTGCCAATGAGACTTCTGAATTTAGCAATGCGATCATAGTTAAATACTAAATATAAAATTGCTAGGAATTATCTACTATAAGAGCTTTGTATCAAACAAGTCATCAAATCCAAATGCTTTTTCAACTTCTGACAAATTAAGAAGCTCATCTATTTTGTCTTTTATTATCTCAAGACATAAGAAAAAGAACATTAATCCCAGAATATCAATTATAATCAGTCATAGCTATCAAGTAAATCCATTGGTGTTAAGTATGAGGAATTTGGTTTTGTCACTCAAGCAGGTAAGTTTAGACACCTATTCAAAACAACTAGGATTTGGGGGGACATACTGTCTATATGTCAAATACCTTTGGAAAAACAGGGGGATGAGGATGAGTTTTTTGCTTCATGTGACTTTTGCTGCTGAGATGGGAGGAATACTGCCTAAAAATACAGCATGG
Source organism: Ibidorhyncha struthersii (assembly GCA_013398815.1). Classification (NCBI taxonomy): domain Eukaryota; kingdom Metazoa; phylum Chordata; class Aves; order Charadriiformes; family Charadriidae; genus Ibidorhyncha; species Ibidorhyncha struthersii. Next base: position 196,525 of record VZSZ01006159.1, on the reverse strand, counting down.
GATCTGTGACTGCAAAGCCCCATGAGGCTGGCTTGCACTCCTTGAATGACACAAAGTATTTAAGACCTTTTCATTTCAGGAATACACTGCAAAACAGCAAAACAATTTCTGCTTTCAAGTTTCTGCATGGGACTTATTTTTCATTTTTCAATCAACTCTTTTATTTAAGCAGTGGTAACTAAATTTCAGGGAATAGCCTGTAATTGATGACCAGCTGGGAAAAATGGATATCTTATGATACAGTAAAATTCTAACATCTGGTAATTGATCCCAAAAAAAGCATCACGCACAAATGTCATTATTGCTGCTATAAGCTATACATGGAGTTTTCTTGGCTTCTTAGGCAATTTCACTGGATTAAAAGCTTTCAGAAAGCATGATAGCACTGGACCATATGCAGATCAGATACGACCTCTGAAAACAGTGTTTGCATCATGCAAGTATTATACTTGATTGCTTTATTTTCTTTACTGCAGTTCTGGAGTTTTTTGTGATATATTCAAGTAGTCACCTAAATCCTTAATTCCATACCTGATATATTCAAGTAGTCATCTAAATCCTTAATTCCATACCTACAACTAACTTAAGAGTCTCGTTTTTTTAAGGTGCCCTAGTTGGCTAAGATTATGTTACCTAAACCATGACCACCTAAACCTAACTATAAAACTTGGCAAGCTGAGCCGATATCTCCTGATGTATTTGATTAAAGGATGGTGTCATATTTACTAAATTCCTTGGTGATGGAAACGGTGAGACCATGTGCATGTGTGTGGAAGGAAAATGGGCTGTAAAGCAGATTTTTTTTTTAATATAGCAATACATTTCCAACAGCATTTTTTTTGCCATGGGAAGATGTTTCTCTCACATTGTCTCCAATTCTATGAAATGGAAAACACATATTTCCTTTTTTTAATCTTCATTAAAAAGGCATTTATGCTCCAAGCAACAGTAATGAAAAAGAGAAAGAACCAAAGGGAGGACTGGTTTGTAGTGTCCTTTCCACTTTTTGCCTACAGAAAAGGAACATCGTGTAACTATGCGCAGCGCGATAAACTGTTTAGCAAATAAACACTGCCCTCTGTTGGAAAAAAAAGATCCCTCCTCCGCTAGAGGTTTCTGCAAGTTTTTTGCAGTAAGTACTGCTGCACTGAGTGTGTTAGCAAAATATTAGCCACTGCATGCCTATGGAAGGAAATGAATGGTCTGTAAGTGTAAAACTTGTGGCATCATCTAGTACATGACTCCAAATTTGTCTCTAAGACAATATCACAATATTACTGTCACAGGTAATGTTAGAGAGCCAAAAATACAAATGAAATAGCACTTTCTTTGATTAAAAAGGTATGTCCGGAAAGAAGATTACACTGAGCTCCAGAAACCTAACTCTCCTGTTTCCAGCCATAGCAAATGCTTTAGGAACCTTTCTGAATGTTCACATTTTCTGAACACAAAATCCCTGCAAGACAGAGCATTTAATCCTGTCAGACAGCTGTTATTTTTGTGCTTTCCCTTCTGCCCCTTCCTCCCCATCCCCCCAAAGGAAGTAAATTCTATATTGGTCTATACTGCGATATTTGGGGGGGCAGCAAGAGCTCTGATGCACTATTCTCAGCAAGAAAAACACAACAGAGGAAAAAACATAAGCCAGCAAGAGACAATAAGAGCCAGCAAAGTAACCTCTCAGTTCTCTAGAGGCTATAGAACATAGCTAGCAGCCTTCTGAGAATGACAATTCAGCCCTAAATTACCAGTCTCCCTGTCTTCAAATCCAGTTTCATTATGCACTGTTTTTAAACAGAAGGAATGAAATTTTACAATTTTGCCACCCATGTGTTTGGACAAGACACATCCTTACAAACTCAAGTTGAAGCCAAGAAAAATATTTCCTACCACCCTGTAGCACATACTTTGGTCTGCATTTCTCTCTCCTCCATCCGTGCCTTCAAGTTATCTGAAGTTATAGGGGCAAAAGGTCAAAAGAACATTCACAGGTCCTGAAACCTCTCAGACTAAAGGTCATTTATGAACACTATAGGGCACCCCTGCCTTGCTCATCAAGTATTGCCAATCAGTAGGAGGCTGATGGAATATTTAGAAATAACTCTTATACCACTTTTCACAGCTATTCTGGTGATACAGAACTTGTTAGCAATGTCAGCAATGCCTGACCATGTTCTTCATGAGTGTACCTACATGAATCTTATGTCAGGTTTGATAGTTATGAAACAGTATGGGGTTAACTAAGAAAGTTGGCAAAGACGACAGACGTGAGCAGACTGACTTATTAGAAATTACGCTTCACACCTTATATTACAGCACTTGTAAGCCCACACTGGCAGCCTTGCATCCAGTTTTGTGTTCCTAGGAGCCAGAAAGACATTGTTGTATTGGAATTAGTCTGGCAGAGGGTCCCTCGGACAGCCAGGGCTGGGAGCACACAACAAACAAGGAGGAACTGAAAAGTTTGGCCTATGGCAGCTGTTGAGGGATCTAAAGATGATCTTCAACTACATAATGCGTGTTGAGTTACAGAGAAGATGGGCCACACTCTTTCTGGAAGTGCACAGCAGAAGGATAAGGGGCAACAGCCACAAGCTGTAGCAAAAGAAATTAAATCCAAGTAGTTACAAGGAACTAACTCTTCACCAAGAGGGTGGACAAAGACTGGAGTTGTCTACAGAGGCTGTGGGATCTCCATCCTTGAAGACGTTAAAAAACTGAATGAACAAAGAGCTCAGGAACCAAATGTAACTTCAAAACTGGACATGCATTTGAGCTGGGGTGGAAAAGGGGAGAGGAATTAGCCAGTGTGACGCCAGATGTTCCCTTCAGACTAAACAAATCCATGATTGTGAATCACCATTGATATTCCTGAAAAAATGTCCCAAGTAAGAAAAATTCTTATTGGAATTGCACAGTTAAAAAAGAACATGTTTACAGCATATAGGCATTTCCACAGGAAGATGGTATTCCTGATAAACTACAACTTCCTTGATCTCCTAGGTTACATAAAATGGACTCCTTTTTTTACTTACATAGTTTTATCATTATTGAGCCAGGACGTTGTAGTCATGAAATATATTCATTGTCAGCATCCTACAGAACATGATTACTGTTGTCTTTTAACAGATTTGACTAACTCATTTCAGATGTAAACCCAGTGTTTCAGATAGTTTCTAACACTATTTTGATGTGTTTGCTGCTAATATTACAAAAAGTGTATTTCCATAAGAAGTACCCATAAAGTAAGGACTTATAAGTTCTCCACATGAAAAAAACTCTTAAAAAATCTTGCTTCTTTTGAAGCATGGACTTCCTCTTACAAGCAACTAATTATAGGTAACTTTTGGTTTAACAGAATACTGCAGTGCCCATGCATCAGCTTGTGCTTTCCAAGACAGAAGTCTGTAAACAAACCATACAGCACATGTACACTGAATCTGTACAAAGCACAGATAAGACGTCCCAAACATATCAAACACAAAGAAATGTATGCTGTAGAGTGGATCTGCAAACAGACAGTATTTGCTTCCTGAGACATCCAGAAGTTAAAAACCTCCAGACAAAATTCCCCCTCCTCTGGAAACCATGTATTTGAATTTTCCCTGCTACAGCTTTTTATGGCATAAATATAGTAAAAAAAAACAGTGCTACTAGCCAAAAGTTTAATATTATGTTCACTCAAACGTTTTCTGGATCTTTATGATCCAGACCTGATTATAATGATGATTATCTTATTTCTTCATCGTCAAAGAGTAAAATTCTGCATTGTTCATCACCAGAATGGTTCTCATAGAGAAATTAGTAAGGAGCTCCCAAGATAAATTAGTGAATTATATAATTAGACTGCAGGAGAAGAATCTCTGGATTACCTGGCCTGCTGTGATAGAAATAGAATCCAGCAGACTATACCATTTCCTGCTCAATTTGAATTAATTGTAGTTTTATAATTTGTGTCTGAAAGGGTGAGAAAGCTATAAACTTAATGAGAAATTATAGGTACACTGCAATTAGTAACAAAACTCCTCTTCTCTTCTTTATGTCCAGTTTTGTATCTCTATTAATTAACCCGAGAAATTATTTCTTTCTTCATGGATCACCAAGGTTGGTTCTGTTAACAAATGACTTCTCTGTGTCAGGAGTCAGGAGCTAACCTAGAGGAGGCTTTCTCTATTATCTCTTTTGGAACTATTCTTCCAGTTCCAGTTCAATTTGAGCAGAAAGACTGTGACATAGCATTTGTAGCTGTTAGTATTTTTTTTAATCTCCTCTGCAAGTGACATTGTTGATCAGTAGAGCTGCAGAAACTGTGAAACACAATTGCTAAAGCAAGCTCATGTGTGTGTGTGATTATGTGTGTTTCTCTCCGTTAGGGGATAAACTCAGTGCACATTTCCATATTTTAAGTGCCTGTAGTGCACAAAATCTAGTCTAGAAGGAGCAGAGAGTGGTCAACTACAAAAGTATACCTGCTTGTCTGTTTACATAATATAATCTAAAAACATATTTGAATATTTCCTGCACTCCTGTTAAGAGGTACATGGTTAATAAATCCTTATATGCACTTTTAATGTGGCAGGACTATTACTTCAGAAATTGTATGGCATCTTTCAAATGATCCCAAATTTCCAAAGATTCAATAAAACAGTAAAAGAGTTGTTTTATATTTTCCAGCATTAATGTAACACTGTTCATCATTAAGGCTTATAAAGTGTTTCAGGAGATTCTTTGAGTTTGTTATCAATACTTATCAGCTCTGAGGACTGCATCCTGTTTTTGACTACTTTCCAAAGTGAGATAAGCAAGAAAGAGGCAACTTCACATGGAATGATTTTGAGATCCTGTTTCCATGGTAACACCACTTCATGTTAGGAAACGTTTTGGCCATTTTTCTATCCCTGCCTTAATAGATCCCTTTGCTTAATAGATCTTTACTGTTCAATTAATACTTAATTTACCTGGCAAAAGCTTTTGGCCTTTTTAATAAAGCCCTGCTAAAGAGAGACTAAAATCATAAAATCATAGAAACATAAAACTGTTTGGGTTGGAAGGGACCTTAAAGATCATCTAGTTCCAACCCCCCTGCCACAGGCAGGGACACCTCCCACTAAACCAGGTTGCTCAAAGCCCCATCCAGCCTGGCCTTGGACACCTCCAGGGATGGGGCATCCACAACTTCTCTGGGCAACCTGTTCCAGTGTCTCACCGCCCTCACAATAAAGAATTTCTTCCTGATATCTAATCTAGATCTACTCTCTTTCAGTTTAAAACCGTGACCCTTCATCCTATCACTACAATCCTTGATCAAGAGTCCCTCCCCACATTTCCTGTAGGCCCACTTTAAAAACAAATAATATATGTGCTTATTTTGTTAGACTTCAAAATATTTCCTTGCACAGGGGAGACATGCTCTATGTAAGGAAACCTTTCATGGCAACTCTCTTCCCCATCTCGGAGAGGAGCAACAGCATCCCAACAAGCTTTAATCCTTACCCATTTCTTGCAACCATCCTCAATTTTCATAGTTAGACAAGGAGCAGGACCGGAATAGCTGCACAGTCACAGGCCAGACCTTGGGAAGATCTCATGGCTGAGTCAGACGCCATAAGTCCACTGGGCACAGTTCCCACAGGTAGTCCTGACAAAGCCACTTCACTTTCTATCTGTTTTCTCCTGGGTCAGCCAGAGGTGAGAGCTGCTCTGAGCATGCACTGTGACCTGTGAAACACCTTTTCACTTTTAGCCATTGCAACCATGCTTTGGGATTGTATGCATGTCTTTAACATGAACCCCACTAAAACCAAGGACTTCTGAAACGTGACAGTTCATAATCCATTCAGGGATCTTTAACACTCAGAATCAAAACCTAAAAATTACTCCAAATTCAAATTTTAACTTGCTTAAGCATGTGCATTTGAAACACCTTAGGTTTCAGGAGTGATTATTTCTGTGAAGTGAGTGGAGCTCTACCAACGGTCTATCAGCTGTCCCTGTAACTTCTCTGTGCCTCATTTTCCCCATCTTTAAAACAGAGATCGTGATTCTTCTGCATCCCTGCCAAGTGTGTTGAGATGTCTGGGTAGAAAATGTCAGAGGTAAGCCAGCAAAACAAGGCTTCTGGGGAGAAGGACTCTGTTTTATTTAACAAACTGAAGTGATTTCAAAAAAAGCAGATATACTATTAAGCACAAAACCTTTATTCAGCTCACCTTACAGAATTAGTTATCTTGTTATGAATGCATATCATTTTTGTTCTTTGCCCTTTCAAAAAAAATTCTCATTCTTGAAGTATTCTTGAACCATAAAATAGCATACATACACCATCATTTTTATGGTATTTTGAATGTACTTTCATTTTTCTATCAATTTCATTTTTATGAACAACCATGAAAGTACTGCAAAGGAACAAATATCTCCAATGCCTAACAAAAGTACTAACCATAAACATCCCCAAAAAATATTTTCATAAAGGAGTAAATCCCAGGATTTTGCAAGCAGAGGAGAGAAAATGAGCTTCTGCTTATAGCTCCAGCATTGCAGTACAGGCAAATTCCACAGTTACCTGAGCACAAATTCTTAATTGATTTGCTATACCTCTGGTAAATTTAGCAGAGTGTAATGGTTCCTGTCATGGTAAAAGGAGAGGAAGGTAGCTGTGTTTCTGCTGAAAACGTAATTTCAGCCTTGCAAAGATGTCTTGATCATATTGCTTGTCAATGTACCAAGAGATCTAGACAGACATCACCTTTTTATTTTAAATATAAATGAAAAAAAAAATACCAATTGATATAAATGCCTTTATATTATTTTCTAATGTTCTTTGCTAATATAACAGATGTCTTATTTTCTCCTTAAACTGCAGCAGAGATCTCAGAAACCTCTCCACAAGGACTTGTGGGTCTTTTCTTGGGAGAATCTATTCAGAGCCATCAGCAAATACAGTAACTCTCAGCCTGCACTGCATAGGATTCCCTTTCCTGCTATTGCAAGCCAGTTGCTATATTCAAATTCAGCACTAGTCAGAAACAATTTCAGCTCTCTTCTGTGCTTTTCCACAAGAGAAACAGTCCCAGCAATCTCAAAAAGATCAGAGCTGCCATTCTCTGTATCATCTGTGACTTCAAAGAAACGGGAGCTGGGCAGCTTCCCTACAGTGACAGGGCAGCTTGGTCCTGAGTGCAGTGAAGAAAAAAGAGAGTTCACATTTTGTTCAATTAATTAACTCCCAAATGACATACACACAGAACAATAAGTCACAAGGAAGAAAAGATGGGGACATTCATAACTGCATTCTAATTTCTGGCCAAGTCAAACCACAAGTCTAATCACTTTCCCCCCATGAATATGTTCGTAAAACTCCCAAAGATTCCTGGGGACTGCACTGTCGCTCTTTTGCTTTTTTTTTTTTTTTGGAAATGACATTTCTGAGGGCATGGATGTTGAAACCCTGTTTCCGCAATAAGGCAAACTCCTATTTGCAGCTCCTACTGCAATTACATGACACAACACATTGATCCACTATAAACTTACTCCACCATTAAATAAATTCAAATATGTGTTGGTGAACTATGCAGCAGGTGGCTTTATAAGTGAAGCATCATCTGGCTATGCCATTCTAATCTAATCTGATAACCTGTTCTCCTACACTAAGCAAAAAGTCAGATTAAACCCTGTATTGAGTGTTCCAGCTAATCCAAATGAAATTAAAGCACTAGATCAGAGGACATCACTACACCAACCATAACCTTTCTCAACAGTGAAATTTGAGTGCAGAATGTTTGTTCCTTACATTGCATTAATAGAAAATCTGTTCTAGTAACAAACATAGCTTGGTAAGTCTGAATCCAGATGAGCTTTCTTAGTATTAGAAGTTCTTTCCAAACCTATATTTTTGTCTTTCTGTATCTAGAAACTTTGGAATATCTACTTGACAAACCTTTGTACACACACTTATATGTCCTTTAAAGTACAGATGTCACAATAAGAAAGTTACATTAAACACCTGCACCTATGATCATAAGACATTCTCAACAACTAAGGAAGTTACAGGAGCTGCATCTGAAGTTTCAGTGCTCCAGTTCTATTAATGGGGAGATTTCTTTTTCTTGTGTGTTCCTAGAAAAGGATATGTAGGTATCTTGATGCTTTTTAAAGACCAAACAGAAAGCGTCCAAGTTAGACAAAAGCATCTATCAAATTTTATTAATAATTCATAAAAGAAAACCTCCTTATTTTTTCATGCAACCAATATCACACTAGAGAAAAATCTGTACAAAATTGTAAAGGCAGCTGAGACAGTTCTGCTACATCACAGAATCAAATCCTAGTGCACAAACATACATATTTTTTAAAAAGAATATATTCACTGACTTCTTTCTACATTTTCACCTATAATGTTGAAGTAGGGAGACAAACTATTCATTCCAAAGATTTCCCATTACAGTTAGTCCATATGCAAAGATATAGTATGTAGTACAGTACAGCTAAAACCTATCTGCAGTTTAACTGATAAAACGTGAATCAGAAGAAGAACTAGAACCCTGCTTTTCACCCTTCAGATTTTGGATCATTCAGAGTAATTAACAAAGAATCATCCCCTTCATATACAGAACTTTGATACGTTGCTTTGAGATATGAGGCTCCTTGAAACTAACATTACAGTGATGAATTTTAATAGAAAAATGCAGACTCAGCTTTTGTAAGAAACCTCCTTTGCCAAAGGGATATATTATGCCTACTAGCTTTATACATGATCTACTCAGGCATTGGGTTCTAACAGTGGTTGCATTTAAGCGTCATTTATTACAGAACGGTATTCCTGCTACTGGATGGTATTTCCATTACAGTATGTGATCATCCATTAGGTTCAGTTTACAAGACTATTCCCATCTGTCTGTGTTATCTTCATTCTGTATCCCTAAGGTATATCAAAAATTTCATGACACTCCATTCATTAACGTGTTCTAGGAAGAGGGTTTAACTGCAAAAATTACAGTTTTGGTGCTTCCTGCTTCCTTTGCTTTAAAGAAAACTATCATACTTCCTGTTCTCCTGTAATTGGGCTTTATCTTGCATTGATTTTTACACTGATGGATATTCTTTTTTTTTCCTACAGACTGGAAAATAACTTTCTTACTCATTCTGCATGACCTTGATGCAGAACTTCATTATCAAATTACTAAGTTTACTAAAATAATAATTACTAAATTACTAACTTGATTACTAAATACTCTTGGATACCTCCATAAGAATGTGGGGGAAACACCTTGAATGAACTTATTTATAGCTATGAATTTTATAAACACAGTTTAAAAGAAAGACACTCACAGAAGGAATATATTTATGAATGTCAACCATCTTGCTGAACAGCTGCCCTATTTTACACACAGAAGCACTCAAAATGTTTTCACAGATTATGTAAAAGACCTGTTGCACCAGTTGTCAAGGACTTTATTACACTAAGGACAAACTATACAGCAATGTTTAAGGATACCCTCAAATCTTCATATATGAGATTAGGGAAAAACTTGTCAGCAAAGTACCCTGACATCTCAACAGCACTTTTGTGCCTTATTTTCAAAAGTGCTTGAAGAAGCAGATAGCCATGATGTGGGATTTTCAGTAGCTGAAAACCCATCTGTCTTTGAAAGCAAGGGGCATGATGCTCCCATGCTCTACTGGAAACCTCACTCAATACCTCCTGGCCTTTGCTAATGTTACAATGCATTTAAATACTGGCCCTGTGACCATTGAAGATGACTGTTCTCAGTTGTTGATTTTCCAGTTCTGAGTAAATTGCAAGAAATGAATTGGAATTACATCTTCTTTGCCTTATCTGAATGTGTGTCTGCAGGCAAAAATCCAATGTGATACTTCAGTATATGGTATGTAGTATTTTTCTCATTGTAAAGACTACTAGTCTGGTCACATGAGGACATTTTTATGCTTTTACCACCGAACAGAGTAGGAGATAGTCCGTGCCTTGAAGACAATCAAAATAGGCAAACCAGATGGTATGTCTTGAGTACCAAGTCTGAATTAGGATTATAGTTTCCCAGGAAGGAAAAGAGAAGTCACAGTATACTTGTAAGGTGGTAGGGGAGACCTGGGACAAATTTACTAGTTTCTCCAGAATCCTGGACCAATGTTTTGACCATAAACAAAAAATAGAAAACGTATAA
>VZSZ01006159.1:79393-186289 GCA_013398815.1 Ibidorhyncha struthersii | reverse complement strand
AAAAAAAAATAATTTGAGATAGCTGTTGTCTTTAATTTACTCAGATAGCAAGATGGAAGCAGAAATAGTCAAGAGGTCAGAGGGCTTGATCAGTCTCTGGCTAGATGTCAGGACTGAATACCCCCTTGCACATGCTTCAGTGTTAAATCCAGTTACTTTTACCACCTATAATTCCTAAAGTAGATGCCTAAAATATGTCTTAGTGAGACTACCATAGGTGTACACAATGAGACTCCAGCCAGATCTGGCCCTTAACATTTTTTTTCTTTAGAATCCTCAGCACCATGAACAGCTGTTGAGAAATAGATCCTGATTGTTCCTTCAGAGCATTTGATTAGATGGCTTTTGATAGAAATGCCTAATCCAGCTCAGAATTTATATCCTTACTTTCCCTGTTAGGGTATTGGTAAGATGGGACTTCATTGTGGCACCCATGAATGCTTTTATATTTTCTGTAAATATCTTATTTAACAGCTGTTGCTGTTTTTGTCATTTCTTGAAGACTGCATTACCACTCCACAAAAAACGTGGCTGTCTTTGAAAGCGAGTACCAGCCTGAGCCACCAGATACACAATGGAAGCATCTCTTTTCCATAGGCTTGTCTGCTGTTGCTCATGTTGACATTTCTCCGTAGTTCAGGACAGTTGCTGGTGTCAACCAGACACCTGGACTGATAGCCTCAGGAATGCATGTGAGTATTAGTATATCACTGAAGTGTTTTTAGGAGGTGGTTTATTCACCATAAAGATGTGCTGTATGCTCTGTTAACATTATCTGTCTGTTATCATTCAACCTCCATGCTGTCTCTCTCAACCAGGGTTTTTAAGATACCTTCATTCAAGACTGATGACTTTAAAATGCATAGAGGTTTTTAGCACCCTCAGTTTCATCTGTGGGTGATGCAAATACATACCTTGCAACCTTTCCAAACGCAAGGAAGCATTTACACCTTTCCTACCTGATTTTGAGGAATTCTATTAATTTTTGTCTCTAACCTGTACTAATGTGAGGTTTTCTTTACTTCTGACAGGGTTTAAAAAAAAAACTTTTTCTCTTTTCTCACTTTTTCCCTATGTATTTAGATATGCTTTATCTATTTTCTCTAGTTCTTATTAATTGCCCTCATTCTTCTGTATCTTCTATACTTCTTTTTTTGTCTTTTTGTTTGTTTTTCTTCTGATTGCTTCTTTCCTTTCACCATTGAACCTGAGGGATGCTTTAGCCAGAGCTGACCTTTAGAAGCTGACTTTGACACAACTATGCATCTGAATACAGAGGGTCAACTATTGCTAATGATATTCCCAACTCTCATACAGAAGACCTCTATTCCTACGTAGGTCCACTAGTGGTCTTCTTCCTGCCATGCTCCAGTGGTGTCGTTAGACAGCAATGCCTTATCTAAGCAAGACAGGAAATAAAAAAAACAACTCTGTCCTCGCAAGCTTGGCCATTGCAAGGAGAAGAGGTAAAGTGGCTGGATGGCTGTGAAGAGTTCAGTAAAAGTGTATGTGTGTGGACACAGTAATTACAGAAGACACTATCTGGGTGCACTGTTCGTCTGACAAGTAAAGGGAAATTAAACACCAATGATTTAAAATTTCAAGCAAACATGAATTGTTTCTGATATAAGTGAATTCCATATGTATTCACTTTATCCGTTGCACAAAACAACTATTTCACTCTTTCATACTCATGTTTGGGTTTTGATGTGTGTTTTGATATGAAAACCTGAATTCCCCCTAAATTATAAACACCACAAATAAAGATGTTTCCTTGAAAACTGATGTAAAAACATTTTTAAAAGACCTTAAGATATTACAGATGCAATGATTAAATGCAAGAGTTGTGTATTAAAGAGCCTATGGATATCATCAAAAAGTTTTATCTTACGAGGAGACATCTTTCTGCACCAATATCATTAATATTAGTAGTTCTGATCAAAGAATAACAGAAAACTCATGTAGTCTTATGTGATTAAGAAAGTGAATAAGCTAGACTAAGCCTAGACCAAACCAAAGGAAACCAGCTTTTTGAAGTGTCCCTCTCATGTCACAGATGCTGTAGACAAAATATCTTGAGAATTAACCAAATGCGCTATGTGAAACATGAGTGAAATAGAAAAGATATATCCATTTAAGTAACTTTTGAACTTTATTGATCTTTTGTAAGATCATTGATCTGAGCATCCTAACAGACAGGAAAGCCAGCAAGTTACTTCTGTTTGCACTAATAGCTGTGTGCTGGCAGGGGAACCACCCTGCAGGAAGCCACAGGTGTGGCAACCTATGAAAAGCATCAGGAGAGCAACAAAGAATATTTAGGAAGAGCCAGAATGAAAAATAAACATTCTACCCATGTTTATCTGAACTAAAATACAGACATCTTTGCGTTCCCTAAAGTCTTCCCATAGTCACATAAGATCCATCACCAGCTCAGTGCTTCAAACTTGAGGGTGACTGAAGTCTAAACTGTGAAATTCAACAAGCTGCTAAGACCATATGCAAACAGACCTGTGATTTCAGCCTTGTAACAATCTTCTTCAATATTGCACAGAGTTGAAGAAGATATAAAAATCCACTCAGCTTTGGGTAGGCAAGAGCTAAGTGCTCTGAAAATCAAATAATATTCCCTTCAGCTGTAATGTAAAACAGAGGTTACTTATAAAGAAAAGCTGTCAGATAATACCCAGTCTTGGCTTAATAAAGAGTTTGCAAAACATAATTTTAAAAGCAGTCTGTTCTTAACTGCTCCTTAATCATTAGAAATCTATTCTACATTTTTGGAAACAACAGGAATATGGTCATCTATGAGAATCACAGAGTAAAAATGGCTATAATGAATGTAATTTCACTTTTTTGAGGGGTGGGTAAATGGATATGTTGCTGGGTCTATACCTCACATATGCAAAAACAATTTATATCATACCTGAGGCAGAAGACAAAAGAGCCCTGGAGCTACAGTTTTATTTCCTCGTACCTACCTCCAATACAAGCTGGCAGCCAGCATTTTAACATTTCCAGATGTGACATCCAAGTATCACTCTGTGATGGGAAGCTCTTCTATTCCCAGTTTTGGAAAACTCCATGTTACCTTTTTAACACTGACCTTGACATATCCTAAGATGAATCTGGATCTAGATTATTAAAAAGAAATATTTTAAATGTGTCGCTTTCTTTTTTCTTAAGAAAATGCCCTATTGAGATGTATTCAAATTAATAGGTATTACTGAAGCTATTCAGTCCTCACCAAGGGTAGTCATTAGTTCTCTTCCACAACTCTAAGAATAGTTTAAATTTAACTAAAGCAAAACAGTAGGGGTTTTTTAGTTATAAATATGCACAATGCTTGGTTGCATCCCCATTCAAAAATGAATAAAAGCTGAGCAATAACATTGGGAGGACAAAATACTCCACTCAGTCATGTTAGTACTAAAGCACTGAGCTTAGCAGTGCATTTAGCACTTCCAGACAGTCAAACAACAAGAATTGCCCTTAAAATCACCTGCTGCAGCTGATGAGTAGAAGCATCTTCTACAGACAGAAGTCATGGTCCCTTCGTGAGAGGCATGCAGGTTGGCTGTAGATACCAGACTGACTTCAAGGGAGCCACATGTGACAGCAACAGCAACAGAGTCTGCAATCCTTTGCAATTCAGTACTGAATTTTTATTTGAAAAGATTCATCTATAGCTTTCTTCTTAAAAGAATAGGTCTGTCTTACATACGTACAGAACCTGTTCAGAAAAGTCAGATTATTTCTTTTGCTGACTCTGTAAGAGTATTGAATTAATAAATACTCAACGAAGCAAAAAAAAAGTTAATTTCAACTATGATTAGTAATAGAAACAAATGAAGTTATGTTTGAATGAAATGAAAATCAACTAAGTTTTTAAGTTAAAAGTGATTATTTCCCAGCTTCTAAGGAAACATTACCAACAAAGCAAAGCAAATAACAAAATTTAAATTATTCAAAAAACACTTGCAACTGTGCCTTCAAAGGGAGATAAATTATGTTGCCATTAAACTTTAAGGACTCTTCCCAAAAGGACTATGTGAGTAGTTCTCTTAGCTGGAGTTTCGCCAAGTTTCATGTGATTACAGCAATAAATGCTGGGGAAAAAATAAATTTAGGAGAAATGCAATACATCAAAATGAATTTATAGGAAATAGTAAAAGAAATAAACAAAGTACAAAAAAGATTATTTATGATTTGCACACATGTATCTGAAATGAATAGTTATCAACAAAAGTCTTCATTTGGAACTAAATAAAAGTTTAATAAATGTGCATATTTGAATTTTTGAAGATGCATTTGTGCAGCAAACCTGTATAAACTGATAAAATAAGTCTTGGGGGCTTGTGCACTCTGAAAAAATGAGAAAAACAAGTGTTTCTTCCAATTAATTGTTGAAGTCTGGTTCAGCGCTGATTATTTCTGTCACACAGTGGGAAATCATGAAAACTGAAGAAGCATTGGTTACAAAAGTACTAGAAAAGGAAAATTAAAAGAGGCATAAAATTTAAAGAATTGTTGTTTACTTGTGAAGCAAATTTCAGAAGTGCCTTAAAGAAACGGTTTCCTTTTTAAGATTTCATTTCAGACTTTTATATGAAAAGTATAAAAGAAACTTCAAATGTAATAGATCTTTATAAATTTACACAGTGATTCAAGCACTTGTATACATCATTCACATTTATGTTGGTATATTCTATAAGTAGAGCTGGGAAAGTTATGTAAACTTATAAACAAGAAACAAACATCAACTCTCACTCATATAGTGCACAATGATCCCTGAATCACTTAAACCATAACAAAATGGCTCAAGTGGCAAGAAGAAGACCTGTCATCTGTACCCTGTAAATATCATGGAGAGCTCAGAACCAACAGAATCAAAGCTACAGGATGGAAGAAGTATAACAAATATTTTTATGTCCTTTGCAGTAGAAACAGTAGAATTTAATAATGATAAACAAGTGAAGTTTCAGTATAAGTTGCATATAGTTGTGCAAAAATGACCCTCAAAACTTCTGTATTGTAATAAAGAATTAATGTAGAATCTCATTGTCATTTCTAAAAATATATCCAATACCCAGGACAGGCTCTCCACAATTTATAACACCTGTATAAGATGACATTTTCTTTTCAGTTTTTTTTCATGTAGAGCATTATCTCCATTCTACAGGTGGGATGTCAAGATACAAAGATATTAAAGATAAAAAATAACATGGGTAGCACTAAAGAAATGCCTGAAATTAGTGCAGTGTAGCAACAACAGATAACTTGTAAAACTTGATCTCAAGTCAGAGTAATGAAGTACATACATGAATAAATAACTGAAATTTCCCATTAATTATGGGGGGAAAAGCTATCTAGGAGAAGAAGCAGCTGACTAAAATACCATGTTGGAATCCCAGGTATGCCATGCTCTGCCGCTTGACTTTTGAGCAAGTTTCTACTGTGGATTAGACTTCATTTTATGAAAATAAATAATTCTGGAAAACAGGTCATCATATGGTTGTTGGAAATAAGTTGATATCTGAGAAAGGAATATCACTCTTCCATGTGAGCGTGCTCCTGCTTGGTGTCATCTTCTAGATTGATCTAGATCTATGCCAGGAAGATTTTCCCCTGCCAAATATTAAACTTATGTAGATCAGGCTAAAATAAAATTCAGCTAGACACCAGATTCTAGCCATTCCACTCTTTCTAGAAGAAACCAAGGTTTCAATCAGGTTGCGGGAATGCTTTCAAGAATGACAAAAAGCTCGGTTTCAAAAGGCTAGCTCATTGTCTGTGCCTAGCTCAGAGACACAGAGTTCAACCAATAAAAGCAGCACAGGAAAAGAGTTAAATATATTGATTTACTATTTTTTATATCTTTTTTTTGTATTTGACAGACATATGGTTAACATCTGGCCTTTCAGACACTTGCTTTCTCTATATTAACATCCAAATATTGGTAGTTAAATTACCAGGGGAAAAAACATATGAATGATACATGTTTCTCAGAGTGAAAAGTTTCCAGGCAAATTCCTGTTTTGCCAAGAAAGCTAGTTCACAGTCTCAATCTTGTACTGTACTTTTTTTAGTTACTCTTTAGGTACTCTTTTTGTTACTAACTCACTCCAATATGTTCATATCCCACTAAAGCATCATTTGGGGACATAGCCAATGATGATGGACTACAATTCTATTTAGTTTTGGATAAACAGGTGAGAAATAATTTTTATGCTGTAAAACAATATTGATTCCAGAGCTTTGAAGAAACAGACATGCATTTCAGCAGGTTTTTTTGTGCCTGTTGCCTTGCACTCATTTATCTGTTCTCTGAAGCAAACAAAGCAGAAACATGGAAGAACCTTGCACCTTTATCTTCTTTTTTCCTCTTTTCATAGTTTTTTTTTATTTTTCCTTTGCCTGATGATACTGTTTCTCTCTGTCACTCCCCAGAGGAAATTTTCAAGTTTTTGAGTGGTGCTGAGGGCAGAATGTGCAGCTTTGCTCCAGCGATACTCTCTTCAATGTGTAACACTATAGGGTACTCAGATTACTGTTAGTCTTCAAGAAGCATTACGTTATATCAACTGGATGCTACAGCAGTCCCTAATCTAGGCCTCTTTCAGGATTACTGTGCAGTTGTCTCCTTTTAGGCACCTGGTACAGGATGTGCTATACTTGGACTACATTTACTGTTTCAGTTTTAAAAGAGTAGGAGGCCAGAAATGGGACAGAATCAGAAGCAGGCTGATTCAAAGAAAAGAACAGAGAAATACTTCAAGTTTTATGAACATGTTTCTTTAGAAAAATGATATGAGTCCTCAGACAAGGGCAAAAATTACCTTGTTAGGTAGTGATGGCATAAATCTAGGTAAAATATTTAACTATATAAAAGCCACTCTTCCACCCACAATACACATGGCTATGTAGAAACCACTTCTGTGCACTTATGAATTACACCTTTGATGACCAACATTAAAAGAGTTCTCCTGTATAGACCAACTCAGCGAATAAAGCCCTTATGTCCTTGCATTCATGGCCCTACTGCTTTTGTGCACAAATTTCTTTCAAAATTTCTTTAATTTTGCTAGAGGTATTACCACAGCACATTTTATCAGATGGATTTTTTTTCAATTTCACAATCAAAAAGGTAAAGAAAAGCTTCAGATTAGTAAACGCAAAACACTATAAATGTCTCAGTGGCAGCACTTCCACTGAAACTTTTTGTTGCAGTGGATGTACATAAAATATTTAGAACATGCTAGAGCTCTAGTAGGAAGGCTTTTATTCCAGCAAAAGGGAACATAGCCAGGAGCTGCCTGCTGGCTATACACTCTGGGATGCTCTGTTTGTTGTGGGCCATGGCTCCCCTTCCCCTGTACTTCTCATGAGCTGTCACACACCAACCCTCCCCTGAAAGTTCTTCTTGTGGATGTCTAGCAAAAATGGAATCATAATTGTCTTTCATCTGGGTACTAGAGGCTGTTAGGGTTTTTTTAGTGTCTGGGACACATCACGACACATCATTCTGTGTATCACAGGCATAGAAGCAGGGCTGTTGCAAAAGAATAGGGGACATAAGCAGGAAAAAAATAAATAAGAAAATCTGATGGACTTATGTATTTTCTGTCTTGTCTCCTGCATTGGCATTTCAGCGTAGTCTGTGACTTCTTTTTTTAAGCTGTCAGAGTAGATTCTGTAATATGTCAGGGAAAAAATCCAATGACTTTTATTTTCTATTTCCTCTGAGCCAGGTTGGAGCACTGAGGCAGTGTTGTCATGTTCCTCCAAAGCAAGAACACAGCCATCTATGAGTAAGATGCTGGGAAAATGAAGGAACATAAGTGTGCAATTCCAGTGACTTGTGTAGTCAATCAGAAAGAATATGAATCATGAACAGTTTTATTGTATCTTTCTAAAGCCTGCTGCCTCTTTAATGCTCATTGCTGGTCAATAAAAAAGAGAACCCCCCCCACACTTATATCAATATAAACATGCAAACAACAATTTTTTAACACAGTTGCCTCTGTGGTGAGAATGCATTCATTATGCATAAACTACACAAATATCAGATGTGCTCAGTGTTTTCAGCAAAAAACTTAAGGACATCTTTTATACTTCTATGTAAGTATGGGTTCATATTGCAGAAAAATACAACAAAGGAAATGCCTCTGATTTCACATACAGAAGTGGTCCGGTTTGAGAGAAGGGAAAAAAGGCATAAAAGAGAAGGTGTTGGATTATTTTCATGTTTTCTTCTGAAAATCTGTATGCTTTCCAAACTTTCCAATAATAAAAAAGCAGTTCAGTAAAACATTCTAGCATACAGACACTTGGGAAATGCAAAATTATCCTTAGCTAGTTAACGCCTTTTTCTGTTTAACTCTGGTTCAAACTTGTTCGTATCCCACATCTTTTTAAAAGAAATCTATACAGAATAGATGACTACAGCTCCAAGTCAGAACAACGTTAACTGTGATTTAAATATTGCTATTCCTATAACTCCAAGACTAACCTGGGTCATGCTGGAAAGTCAAGCCAGCAGCTGCCAGAAAAGTAGGCAAATTCCTAGTGGATTTGATGAGATGTAGCTTCCTACAGAATCTTGACAGGATTCCACCAGACCTTCCTCAAAACCAAGTCACCTTATTAATATTGCAAATATTTTGAAAATTATAATTGAAGAAAACATTATTACACTGTAATTTTTCTTTTCTTTCAAAAATACTGGAATGCTTTTAGCTAAATATATGTAAGTAAAGTGTCAGCATTTTGATTTTTTACACCAAAAGTCCATTTCAAGGGACAGAAATCATTACCCAACTAAGATGTCTCTAAATCACTGGGACTTCATTGAAAATTTTCTCAAGACAAGTTTCTTGTGATTGGAGTTATAATGACTTACCCCATGTGAAATGCTAACAAGTAGACACATGGCACATCCCTCAGACTGTGATGAGGTTAGTTGCTTTGCTAGCTGCAACAGACTCCAGACTGTTAGTGAGAGTTTATTTCAGACTTGGATGAAAATCCCAAATTGACCCAAGCTGGCTCCAGCACATGTGCAGATCCATTCTCAGAAATAATTCCTCCAGATAGGAGGTTATTTTAGCTATGTTACATTACGTAGGTCTCTGTGTTCCAGCTGACTTAGGAGAAGGGTGAAGCTTTGCCACTGCATAGATCAGCTTTTTGATTTTTTTTCTTCTTCCCTGTGCAATTTTCATATTTTCATATGAAATATTTTCATATGAATTTTCATATTTTCATAACAGGAAAATAAAAATTATCAACTACATTTTTAAAAGGAGCTGTCCAGCTTTTTAAGTTAAAAAAAAAAAAAAAGCCCTAATGTCCTGAGAACTGTTCCTCTGTAACTTCTACAGAATTTCATTCTGTGTGCCTACAAGCAAACCCATGGTATGTCCCTCCCTGCACCTTCCTGATGCCCTCTCTCTCTTGGATGCATTCTCCACATTTCAAAGCAAACTACCCATTTCCTCCATAACCACACAAGCCACCTTTCTCTGTCCTTATCCTCCCTGGCTAAAGTGCAGCTCATTCATCTGCTGAATGCAGACAGCCTGGATGCTTTGGGTCCATGCCCTGCCCTGCTGAAAGGACTGAGGACAATCGCACCCTGAATTCCTGTACACTCTTCAAAGCTACCACTGAGGGTGCAAGAATAACTAAATATAACAGAGAACATTTGTTTAAAGAATGAAGGATTATTTGAGCTAATGGGGTTTATCCCCATTTCCAGCTATCACTGTCTCTAGAGCTGCTTGATCCACAGCAGTACCCTGGTGTGTTTTACCAGCTAGAGAGCAAACTAGAAGCAACATGAAATATCAGTGAGGAAATGACATGGAAATGCTGTAGTTCTCTATAATCAATGCTATATATGAATACAATGTTCATTTTTGTTACACCATTTCCTATTTATAAAAAAGTTGCTTGTTACTCAAATGAATCCGACCAACCTTCAATTTAATTTGGTTTTGGTTTAGATGAATAGCAAGCATCTGTCTGAGGTCTGCTTATCTCTGACAGTGGCTGGTAAATGAAAGAAAAAAGTGAATTTCAAAATGTTTGTCAAATCTCAGTGCTTCATGTAGCTTGACTCTGAATGCAATGTCACTTATTTGTATAAGTAGTAAAGTAAGACACAGTATTTCTCTCCTGCTTTTCCCCTCTCTCATTAGGACACCAAATACAGCGCCCTATGGCCTCCCCACTAAGTTGGGAACATTTTGAAACTGAACTTTTTTCCCCCTTTAGGAAAGAGGATGTCTGAGAACACACTGGCCAATGCCAAATGAAAGCAGTGAGGTAATGCCGCCTGTCCAATTTCCTTGTCTTGCCTTCTTTTGGGTCCAATTTGCTGCTAGTGCTTGCTCGATGAACTAATAAATTGAAAGCTGAGTTCTACCACTCCACAACCAGAAAACCTCATTAGTTTGGGTTTTAAAAACATCAAAAGGACCTTTGTACTGTGATATTTCAAAAGTCAAATATCCTCAATGTAATGGCAGACAACCGTGGTCACAGAACTAATCCACATAGTGTAAAACAAATCTCACTATTCTTCAGGTTGGGATACAGATTATTTATAAGCTTTTCTGCTGGCTGAGGACCTAATGGATCAAATCTCCCTCGCATGAAATAGAAGAGGCAACTGCTGGCTCAGTAGCATTCTCCTCACCTTCACCTGAAATCCCCAAGAGACACTTTGACCTTTCTTGAAAAACAAATTGAGGCATGAGAACCGAGTTAAAGTAAGGAAAAGACCTTTATCACTTTCTGTGTTCCAATGCCAGCGTAGACCCATAGAATCACAGGATATCTCAAGGATCATCAAGTCACGCTCCCTGCTCCTCTCAGGACTACCTAAAACTAGACCATATGACTAAGAGCATTATCCAGACATTCCTTGAACTCTTGACAGGCTTGGCACCGTGACCACTTCCCTGAAGAGCCCGTCCCAGTGACCGACCACCCTTCTAGTGAAGATCCTTTTCCTAATGTCTGATCTGAACTTCCCTGATGCAGCTTCATTCCATTCCCTCATTGCCTATCACTGGTCACCAGTGAGAGGAGATCAGCACCTTCCCCCTCCATTGCTCTCCTTGAGGAAGCTGTAGACTGTGATGGGGTCACCCCTCAGCCTTCTCTTCTGCAAGCTGAGCAGTCCACGTGATCTCAGCTGCTCCTCCTAAGTCTTTCCCTTGAGGTCTTCACTGTCTTGTTCACACTCCTCTGGACACACTGTAATAGTTTGATGTCCTTCTTATATTGAGGTGCCTAAAACTGCACACAGCACTTGAGGTGAGACCACATCAGTGCAGTGCTGGGTGGGACAATCACCTCCCTTGCCCAGTTAGCTCTGCTGTGCTTGGTGCAGTTGGCCTTTTTTAGCTGCCAGGGCACAGAGGACATACCTTCCAGCCCTTTCACCAGCCATGTTGTCTTCCTCTGGATGCATTCAAGTACTTTCATGTCTTTCTAAAATAGTGGGTCCCAGAACTGCACATAGCACTCGAGATGAGGCCACACCAACACTAAATATAGGGGGATAATCACCCCTTTTGACCAGCTGGTTATTCTCTTTGCTGCACCCCAGGATGCGGTTTGCCCTCTTGGCTGCCAGGGCACACTACTGACTCATGCTGAGACTGCTGTCAATCAAAACCCCCAGGTCCCTTTCTGCAGGGCTGATGTCCAGATGCTCCTCTCCCAATTTATACTTGTGGTCAGCATTACTCCATCCAGGTGCAGAATCCAGAACTTGGACTTGTTAAATTTCATGTCATGGATGATTGCCCAATGCTTCAGTCTATCTAGATCCCTCTGCAAGGCCTCTCATCCCTCTAGAGAGAGTCTGTTGGACCTTCCAGTTTGGAAGCAGACTTGCTAATGGGGCATTCAGCTCCTGCATCCAGATCATTGGTAAAAATATTGAACAGAACTGGCTGTAGGATTGGGCCCTGAGGAACACTGCTGGTGACTGGTCACCAGCCAGACATAGCCCCATTCACTACAACCCTTGGAGCCCTGCTGTCCAGCCAGTTCTTCACCCAGTGCACCATATGCCTGCTCATCTCACAGTTGGACAATTTGTCCAGAAGGATGCTGTGAGGGACAGCATCAAAAGCCTTACTAAAATCCCAAAAAACGTACAGTCACCACCTTCCCTTCATCCATGAGGCAGGTGACCTTTTATAGAAGGATATCAAAATAATTAAACAGGACTTCCCCTTTGTGAACCCATGTTGACTGTGCCTGATGGTTGCATTGTTCTTTAAATGCCTTTCAATGGTACTTACTATGGTCTTCATAACTTTTCCAGGAACTGAGGTTAGACTAACAGATCTTTAGTCACACAGTGTATTATGGACTTGTCTAGCTGTATGCTGAACATTTTTTCCAGAAGAATACTGTGAGAGACAGTATCAAAAACTTTTCTAAAATCCCCCCAAAATATATCTGCTGGCTTCCCTTGGTCAACTAGATGGGTGACCTTGTCATAAAAAGAAATGAAGTTAGTTAAGCTGGAGCTTTCCCTCATGAACCCATGCTGGTTATGGCCAATGACTGCATTGTTTCTCAAGTCTTTTTCAACAATTCCCAGGATAATCTTCATAATTTTACCAGGCACTGAAATAAGACTGACAGGCCTGTAATTACCAGGGTCTGCCTTCTTGTCCTTCTTGAAAATTGTGAGAATATTTGCCAGCTTCCAGTCAACTAAGACCTCTTCAGAATCCCAAGACTTGAAAAATAATGGAGGGGGGTCCTGCAATGACAACAGCCAGCTCTTTCAGTACCCTGAGATGAATTCCATTGTGCCTGATAGACTTACGTACATCCATCTGGAGCAGCGAGTCTCAAACAAGTTCCTGGACAGCTGGGAGTTTATCATTTCCCCAGTCATGGTCCTCCAACATAGGGTTCCAGGTGTGCAACAGCCTATCATTGGTGTTGAAGACAGAGGCAAAGAAGGCATTAAACATCTCTGCTCTGTCTACATCCCTATTTGTGAAGTGACTGACCTCATCAAGTAATGGAGCAATGTTATTACTGATCCTCCCTTTGCTGTTAACATATTTTTGAAAGCCTTTTTTGTTGTGCTTCACACTGCTGGCCAGCAGTGATGATCCAAGCTGAAATTCTGTCTTACAGAAACCAACTTAAATGGTGTAGTGTCTTGACAGGAGAAGATCTGCATCTATGAAGTGTAGCGAATCCCAGGACTGTCACAGGAGCAGTGGTGGAAAAGAGAGAGGAACAGCCCAGAGTGGGGATCTTCAGCAGTCTCTTGAGGGATGGTCCCCAGATTCATAGAATCATACAATGGGTTGGAAGGGAACTTGAAAATCATCTAGTTCCAACCCCCCTGCCATGGCCAGGGACACCTCCCGCTACACCAGGTTGCTCAGAGCCCCATCCAACCTTGTCTTGAACACTTCCAGTGATGGGGCCTGCACAACTTCCCTGGGCAATCTGTTCCAGTGTTTCACCACCCTCACAATAAAGAATGTCTTCTTAATATCTAGTCTAAATATGCCCTCTTTCAGTTTAAAATCATTACCCCTCATCCTATCACAACACTCCCTGATAAAGAGTCCCTCCCCATCTTCCCTGTAGGTCCCCTCTATGTCCTGAAAGGCCCCTATAAGGTCTCCCAGAGACTTCTCCATTCTGAGCAGTGCAAACCCTCTCAGCCTGTCTTCATAGGAGAGGTGCTCCAGCCCGGTGGTCATCTTTGTGGCCCTCCTCTGGACCCACTCCAACAGGTCCATGTCCTTCTTACATTAGAGGCTCCAGAGCTGGATGCAGTACTCCAGGTGGGGTCTGACCAGAGCAGAGTAGAGGGGGGAGAATCACCTCCCTCGCCCTGCTGGCCACAATACTTTTGATGCATTCCAGGATGCAGCTGGCTTTCTGGGCTGTGAGCACACATTGCCAGATCATATTGATCTCACCAACCAACATCATAAGTTCTTCTCCTCAGCATTGCTCTCAATCCATTCTCCAACCAGCCTGTATTTCTGCTTGGGCTTACTCTGACTCACACACAAGACCTTGCACTTGGCCTTGTTGAACTTCATGAGGCTGGCATGGGCCCACCTCTCAAGCCTGTCCAGGTCCCTCTGCATGACCTCCCTTCCCTCTAGTGTGTCAGCTGCTCCACACAGCTTAGTGTCATCAGCAAACTTGCTGAGGGTGCCCTCAATCCCACTGTCCATGTTACCAACAAACATGTTAAACAGTGCTGGTCCCAGTACTGACCCCTGAGGAACGCCTGTCGTCATTGGTCTCCACTTGGACATTCAGCCATTGACCACAACTCTTTGAGTGCAACCATCCAGCCAATTCCTTATCCACCAAGTGGATCTGTCCAATCCATGTCTCTTTAATTTAGGGACAAGGATGTTGTGTGGGACAGCACCAAATGCTTTGCACAAGTCCAGGTAAATTATGTCAGTTGTTCTTCCTTCATCCACCAACACTGTAAAGCTGTGAGTAGAAGGCCTCCAAAATTCATCCTAATCATCTCCACAACTACAAATTAGACATTTAAAACTCTCTGAAGTCTCTAGAACACCCAGATATTTCTACAGAAAATAATTTGATTCCCATGATTTTAAGATTTTTGAGCAGCAATATTTCAGAATAACATAGAAATGCTGCATTTACTTATATTCAGGATCAGCCTAGCCTGATCAATAATGATTGCTCCTTAAATGGAGCTTAAGAGTTTTTTTTCTAAAATTCACTACCTTTGGTGCCCCACACCAAGTATTACAGTGTTGCAATTTATGATGCAATTCCCATGGCTTAAATCTGATGAGAAAAAAAGAAGGAAAAAAGCACAAGTGTGCGTTATGTAACTGTTTCTTTTCCAGAACTTGAAATATTCATTTTGCTCATAACTAAATGACAAACAGAAATGCATGAAATAGTGAAAAATTATGAGGAAAAAGCAAAATGATGAGGAAATAAATTTATTTTTAACTTTAAGCTTCTCTTTATTTTGGTAGCCTATTTTGCAAATATGTATAAGGCATTCATCACTGAAATGAAAACTTTACATGAATGAATACCATTACATAGATAAAAAACAATTTAATACATTAACACTGCAATAATGAAGGGGAAGGTTTCACACAATATTCCAGATTTACCTAAAGTAACTCCATTACTTTACCTATAATCACTATTAAATGGACTTTTGGCCACAGAATAACTGATATTCCCCAAAAAGGGGCATTTTCCATTAACCCACTTTAGAAATAATCTGTACTTATCTCTCAGATACATTTGTGTTTATATTGCATAATTGCCAAAATGTTCTTAATTTCATACTCAATTTCACATAGAAACTTAAATAAGAAAATTTATATGTAAGAAATAATCTGTTCTGTTTTAAGTTGGGCTGGTCAAAAGTAGGAGACATTTTTATTTTTAAAAAAATATGTTTCTTAAGTAATGACTACCCTCCCTGAAACCGGCCTCTGATGCCACTCACAAACAAATCAACAGGATTCTTATAAAATCTAAGATTTGCACAACTGCTATTCCTACTGACATAGGTGGTACACCGAACCAGATTACAGGGAGCACCAGAGTGCTGCCAAGTTGTGGCATTCTACCTCTATCAGCTCTGATGGTACTGACTCCAATAGCCACCAGTTTCGTCCATCTGCAGCAACCCCATAACTGATATCCTGCTTTCTTGGAGTCCACTATGTACCTTGCAGATTTAACTGTCCCCTCTTCACTTTTGCCTGACCCCAACCTGAGCCACTGCCAGGTGCCAGGTGAAGCCACTAGCTTCAGAAATACTTTCAGAAGTCCTGCATGAATACGGACAGGATTTGTAAAAGTACTGTAGTCTTTGCACAGTTTCAGTCTCGCTCAGTCTAGGGTTTTCTGCCAGGTCACGTTTTGCTTGCTCTGCTGCGGCTAGCAGTTTAAAAGCATGACGCTGACAAATTTCCTATCATATACACTGGCTAATTTGGCAGAAGCATGATTGTGTGTCTGCTCCTGACTGAGATACATTTGCATTGCCAGGTATTACTGTGTGAATATATCTTATTAATTATTGTGAAATTATGGCTTAGATCTCAAAATCTTGGGTTAGCAAATGTTGTGAATACCTGGGAGAACATGGCATACTCATTCTGTTCCTGGAAATTTTTTTTGGCCAGACCAGAAGGACTTTGAATAAAATCCTTTTAGCAAAAACAAGGGTGGACCAATAATGACATAGAAGAACGTGGCTGAGTAACAGCAAAAATTGTGTCATGATTCTTATAAAAACAGAGACTCAAAATCTCAATTAGGAAAAACTTTTTTTTAAAAAAAAGAGATCTAAAGGAAATTCTCAATATCTTCTCCTGAAATAATACGATATTCAAGGAAATATAGTTCCCATTGTTTGTTTCATTTTTCAGAAGTTATGGCCTTAACATAATAACATAAGGTTGAGATACAGGAAAGTGCAGAGTGATATCTGACATAACAGTACCTAGCTGCAGGGAAAGCTCTTCTGACTTTTGATACAGTGAAAGTAGGTGAAGGAGAATGGAATAAGCGGAGGAATATATCTTGAGTTCTGTGTCATATAGGGTTTTCTGCTATAAGTGAGCAGAGAGAAAATAAAAGGAAATTAAGTCACACAGTCACCAGGATGATTGTGATTATCTTGCCTTTCTAATGGGGATTTCTTCAAGGAGATGAAACTTCAAATTTAAGCAGAGTTCTGAATAAATATTAGTCATCAGGACACACAAATATAGCAGGAAGGAAAAGCAAAGATCTGCAGTCTCTAGTCTGGAAGCACTTGAAATGATGACAGCCCTGTCAGAGGCATCATGTGCACTTATTTTCTAGGATAAGGCAGCAGATGATTAAGAAGATGCTTGAAAGGAAGAACTACTCACGTAGTTCTCTCTGTGCTACATTAGCAAATAATCACTTAATTCCTCGACTTGTTGCCAAGAGCCTGCAGCCTTTCTCTGTCCTGAATTATACATGTATTTTTCATTTTTTCATATCTCTGCATCAAGTCCCTGTTACAAGTACCCATTGCCTCTGTTGTTGCCTACTGTGTCAAAAACACCACCGAGCTGCTTTTTCTCCAATCCCTCATGCATGTGTGATGAGTGCAGACCTTAGTTTAATGTGGGAAATGGCCCTGACACACAAGTCAAAGATCAGCAAGTGACTACAGAACACAGTCAACAACTTTGCTTTTCTGCCAGTCCCTGAGAGATGTTACAGACACGATCAACTCACCTACAATACTGCCCATTTTAATAAAAAAAAACACATTTTTAACTCTCACCTAATGCCACCAGCAGAAGAAACATTTCTATTCTTGACTATGTACTCTGTTCAGTCTAAGTGGGGAGCCACTGATGTGAGCACCGCTTCCCATCCTATTCCTAAGGGCCTTCTTTTTCAGATGAGTCTCCACTGGTAAGGAAAGTAACAGACATAACTTAAGAATCAAAAGGAGACAAAGTCTTTTCCAGTTTTCTTAATTTTCCCACAACCTTTTTCTTTTCCACAAATCTTAACCCTTTTCCAAAGTTGTTAAAAGTGGGGGAACAAAGATTGCCCTGCTGGCCAAGTTTTTTACCGTCAAAATATACATTCTCATGCAGAACTCATGCTGGAAAAGATACTGACCTTAAAATAAAATTAAATTAATGTACTCAATGTATCACAAATGGTAGAATAGATTTTCCCACTCTTCTTCCTCAAATGCTTTTACTGATATGTAGGCAGTCTCACCCGGATTTCACAGACATTTTTGGATATCATAGCTATTATATGGAATTCCTCAGCATGTGAACCTTCAAGCTCTACAATACACAAAGCTGTACTTCTAAAATAGATATATGCATAGCTGCACAATTCTTTCATTTGCACATGTACCAAGACCTCATGCTTCCATTTATTAGTCTATTGCATGAAGTGTGTCTTTTTTGATACTGAGCATATGCTCACTTCCAGGCAACCTGCTAAATGCACATTTTCCCTTCGTCAGCCCAGTGTTCCTAATGTTAATAAAGTTTTTTCATTGCAAGTCTTAGTTTGTTACCTGTGACAATTGACTAGATTTAGACCACTGTTTATTCATGCACAGTTCTTTGTGCCACAGAAAGAACCTGTCTTCTTCAAATACTCACAAAACCAGGCCACCATTTTCTTCTACTATTACGTAAGTAAATCTGAAGTACCAAGGTGGGAGGTAAAGTTATCTTACTACAACATCAGACAGTATTTAAATATTAAAGAAAGGTAATCAGAAAGTGAACACACGTATGTCCCTTAGGCCTCATTTTCCAAAATAGTGCGACCTGTCAGGTAACACTAGTGGTACCTAACCTACTGCCTTATAATTTGTTCAACATACCTCCAGAATCCAAGAGTTCAGTTCAAAACTCTGCTTGATGAGTGAGAAAGATGGACAGTCAGTCTTCATCACAAAGCTCTTGCTCATAGAAACAGCTGCCTACCAGTATCCCTGGGACCACTCACTTAAGAAGGGGTGCATAGGGCCTGTCTGTCCAAATTTGTGTGTCTAAAATAAAAAAGTCTGCATGTTAACTGGTTGCCAAGACTTCTTTTGTTGCCAGAAAAAAGTAAATGGCACTTTTAAGGCATATTTCATCCTACAGCATTGTCCACAGTAAGTTAGATTACTCTTGAAGAAGCTGTTTTTCCACTTCAACTGTAAAGTGAGTTGAACTAAGAACATGAGAATGGCTTTCCTTCATATATCAAGGTCTATCTATAACAGCGTCACTCTCGCAGCAACCATAATGGATTTAACATTTTGGTCAGGACATTCCCCCTCTGATGGACAACTGAGAGCTTTCCATGGATAAAGCAAAAATATATATTAAAAAGGTCCCACTGCTGTCACTCTGTTACCCACTGATGATTAATTGGTTTGAAACTAATCTCTTTTTTTTTTAATTTGGAAAAAATAAAAGGGCAAAAGATTCTCAGTATTAGTTATGAGAACACAATTAGGCCCTAATATTATCCATTTTTAGTTTACTCATGTTGACTTTGTATCACCTTAGTATAAATTATACTATATTATTCTTAGAAAAGTGCTCTTTATAAGATAAAGTTCCCAAGTTGTTTCCACTAAATGCTCCCCCAGACAAAAAATCAACCTGCAAGCTTGTACTGAGCAATTTGATATGAAATTCAGTGAAACTAGTGCATTTAAAAAATCTGCAACAAAAAATCTGCACTTTTTCTTAAAGGTGATATTAAATGCAAACCTAATCTAAATTTAGGCTTGTAATGCAAAGAAAGAGTGTGAAGTGCTGCTATTCTTTTTAAAATTAAAAAAACCCAAACAAACCAACCCTCTGTATCTTTGCCCATCTTTGCTTCTTCCAGTCTAGTTTAATAGCTGCTTTCTTTCTGAAATACCTAAGCAGATTGACTGACTGCCTTTTTAGATTCTCTTAGAAGTGACCACTCTTTTTTTGAAACACCAAGATACCTTGCTGGACATTGCAGAGTATGAACACCTCTGGTCTCACAGGCATCCAAAGGGCTTTGTGGGACAAGAAACAAGGTCCATCAGTGCCCTTTTGAAGGACAGTAGCCAGAAGAGAGATGATATCTCAGGTACTCACAGAGCTGTCATCAGTATCCCCTAATCACTCCATAGTCTCTTAGCTGTCAAACCATCCTTATGTGGCCAAGGATTGCTGTAATTTCTCTGTTTTGAGAATTAAGGTAATTAATCATCATGCAAAAAGACTGATGGGCCTACACAGGCAACCCTGAGATTTTGCTTTGCAAGTTCATCTGCTTCCCACATATGAGCTAAGGAATAAACAGGACTAACTTCCTATCATTTGTAAAATGTTAAGAGAGACAGGTGACTGCACAAGGGAGAGGGAGTATAGCTCTAAAAAATTAAAGATTTTTCAGGGACGCATTATGCTGTTTGACTCCAGCCCACCTTACTTCTAGCGCTATAGACACTATCTGTAGGTCAGGAAGGTGGGATATCCTCCACCATTTGCAAGATGCAAATAATTAATAGAAATAGCTGACATTTACATTTACTAAAATTCCTTTCTCACATCCATTGCAACTACAATTCAACTATTATAACTGAAGAACTCAAAACTCAAGAGGTCATAGTAACAGGGAGCTTAGAAAGGGGTAAAAATTGCTCAAAGGATAATATAATTTGTAAACTTTTGGCACAAGGTTTAGCATAAGATCTCTACCTGAAGAAATAGTATTGGGTTATAATAACATCTTTGAAACTTCAAGACTGTATTTGAAAGCAAATATAAAGGGAGAACAATTAGCAATCATCAGGTTTTAATTGTAGGAAAAAAAGCCTGCAGCAAGTTAAACTTAATCAAAACTAAAACTTGTGATATTTAAATTTTGAAACTACTTAGAGATACTTTGTTTCTGACTGTAACTAAAGACCTAGACTCTCCATTTACATAAACATGTCTGAGATTAATATTTCAGACAACAGGGTAGACCTTTCTGTTAAAAAAAATGATCTAGAGAAAACAGCAAGGGTTAAATACAGCAATTTGAATATGAACCTCTTACCAGAGAAGTGTAAAAGAATACAAGTATGTCAGGCTGAGGGTTGCACAGTGCAAGTCATCTGTCACCCTCATACTGTTGATCCCACAGCCAGGCTTTTGGTGTCTTCACAACAGCTCATGAAGTGAGTCTATGCAAGAAGACTGTCATGGTCCCCTCACCTCTGCAGGGGGTATTCAGGCCATGCCAGGCCCTTCAAGCACCCAAGTTTTCACTTGTGCCTCAAACAGGAAGAGGTAACTCTGTTAATAACTCTTCCTTTTCCATTCTGCCAAGCTACAATTAAAAAGTCCTTTGGGAACTACACCACTCAAAAGAACCCTTATCCTTCCTGGTTTTACCAGTAACCTCTTTTAGGATCCTACTTACTTGTTATGAACACTGCTTGACTAACAGCTTTGGATTAAATCCTTAGGGAGGGAGTGGGAAAATAATCATCCTTTCATTGACAAATGTAGCTTCCCAGCTCCCTCTTTGACTGGCGAAGAAGTAGACTTGGGAATTCATAAAAGAAAACAGCAGAAACAGGTGAGAGATAGCAGGAGAAGAGAAGGCATGTTCTTAGGACAGTTGTTTTGTATATTTTCAAGGACACGTATCACTATCACAGCTATCAAACACTATGAGCTAAATAAACTTTGTTGGATTTTATGTCATTCAGACTTTTTTACTCTTCTCTCAGCACCATTCTATTATCTTTTTTTCTTTTACTACCATAGGTTAAGGGCATACATTGACAATTATAGCTACTCCACCAATAGGCAGTAATTTATTTATAGGTCAAAGTCTTATGTTCCAAATAAACTGATTTATTCTTTCCTATACCAATCATACAGATACATCACAGGTGTTGACCCCTATTGTATCAACAAAACAAACCACCTTTGTTTAGTACTTACCTCTACAGATTTTCATATCACTGCAGATAGTAGTCTATGCAAAGCCTGAAATATCTAACACTAATAGGCTTTCACCCCATAAGTTTCGATTCTGTTTTTATTTAATATGCCCTGCTTTGGTGCTGGTAAGGTTCAGTTTGACGTATAGCCAAGTGGAAGACCCAAAGACAAAAAATGCACCAATCACGTCAGTGTTCTTCGATGGTCACCATCACATAACAAAAAACAGAGGATATCCTTGATCTCTACAAATGGCTGAGGATTTCTCAAAAGGTTTTAACTCCCACTGATTTTGAAAAAATAGTTAGTCTTAAGAAAATCGACACCTTTAAATGCTCACAAGCATCATGAATGTTTGTGACATTCATAACACTAGCAATAATAATAATGACAATATACTCATCTCCCTTTCCACTTTTTTGATGAGTTATTACCAGAGGTAAAAATACTGAACATAGTATCTTCAGTGAAAATTACTGCAGATTTGCTAAATTTAATAATATCTTGAACTCAGAATCTTAGGTACGTTGACCACAACTTCTGGGACAGAACGACCCGTCTTCATAACAAACCAAGCATAGAACAGTACTATGTCACTATTAAATGTTTCTACTGAACCAAAGCTTTAAAATGTCTGAGGGGTCTCCTTGCTCTAGGCACTCGACAAAACAAAACGTTTTGGATATAGAGCAGGTTTTGCTCAAATATATTCAACATAACATGACTATGACGGGGACAACTGACAGTATTTTTTTATTTGCTTCCTCTTTCTATTTTTCCTTATTCCCTGTTCTCTTTTAGGGAACAAAAAGGGGAAACACCTCAATGGCTCTTGCAATTTTATTTCTCATGTCATAGAATCATAGAATCATAGAATTTTCTAGGTTGGAAGAGACGCTTGGGATCGTCGAGTCCAACCATCTACCCTACTCTACAAAGTTCTCCCCTACACCATATCCCCCAACACCACATCTAAACGTCTCTTAAAAACATCCAGGATGGTGACTCAATCACCTCCCTGGGCAGTC
Organism: Ibidorhyncha struthersii; assembly: GCA_013398815.1. Taxonomy (NCBI): domain Eukaryota; kingdom Metazoa; phylum Chordata; class Aves; order Charadriiformes; family Charadriidae; genus Ibidorhyncha; species Ibidorhyncha struthersii. Next base: position 163,740 of record VZSZ01006159.1, on the reverse strand, counting down.
TATTCCAATGCCCAACCACCCTTTCTGTGAAAAATTCTTTCCTAATGTTCAGTTTAAAACTACCCTGTTGGAGCTTGAAGCCATTCCCTCTTGTTCTGTCATTAATTACCTGTGAGAAGAGACCAGCACCAACCTCTCTACAGTGTCCTTTCAAATAGTTGTAGAGAGTGATGAGGTCTCCCCTCAGCCTTCTCTTCCTCAAACTAAACAGTCCCAGCTCCTTCAACCGCTCTTCATATGATTTGTCTGCTAGGCCCTTCACCAGTTTCGTTGCCCTCCTCTGCACTCGCTCCAGCACCTCGATATCTCTCTTGTATTGCGGTGCCCAAAACTGGACACAATACTCGAGGTGTGGCCTCACCAGTGCTGAGTACAGGGGCACAATCACCTCCCTACTTCTGCTGGCCACGCTATTTCTAATACAAGCCAGGATGCCGTTGGCTTTCTTGGCCACCTGGGCACACTGCCGGCTCATATTCAGCCGCTTGTCAATTAGAACCCCCAGGTCTCTTTCTGCCAGGCAGCTTTCCAGCCACACCTCCCCAAGCCTGTAGCGCTGCATGGGGTTATTGTGGCCCAAGTGCAGAACCTGGCACTTGCCCTTGTTGAAACTCATACCATTGATGTTGGCCCAGTGATCCAATCTATCTAAGTCTCTCTGTAGAGCTTCCCTGTCCTCCTGGGAATCAACACTCCTGCTTAACTTGGTGTCATCTGCAAACTTGCTGATGATACACCCTATGTCCTTATCAAGATCATCAATAAAGACGTTGAACAGAAATGGTCCCAACACTGAGCCCTGAGGCACACCACTTGTGACCGGCCGCCAGCTGGATTTAAATCCATTGAGCACCACTCTTTGGGACCTTCCAGTCAGCCAGTGCTTGATCCAGCAGATCGTATGCTCATTCAGGCCGTGTGAAGCCAGTTTTTCCACAAGAATTGTATGGGGGACAGTATCGAATGTTTTTTGAAAGTCCAGGTATACAATATCAACAGCCTTTCCCTCATCCAATATTCTGGTAATCTTGTCATAGAAGGAGATCAGGTTCGTCTGGCAGGACCTGCCTTCCATAAACCCATGCTGACTAGGCCTGATCCCCTGGTTGCCCATTATGTGGGTTTTGATGGCATTCAAGATGACCTGCTCCATGACCTTCCCTGGTATCAAGGTTAGACTCACAGGTCTATAGTTACCGGGATCCTCCTTTTTGCCTTTCTTGTAGATGGGTGTTACATTTGCCACCCTCCAGTCCATTGGGACCTCCCCAGTTAGCCATGATGTAAATGATGGAAAGCTGTTTGGCGAGCACATCTGCCAACTCTTTCAGCACTCTTGGGTGTAGCCCATCCGGTCCCATGTGTTTAAGGTGATCTTCTCAAAGTGTACTACCTGCTGTATGCCAACTGTTGCACAAATGATAGGCTGCTTTAAAGAGCTTGCACTTGAAAAAAGGAAAATATCTCCCCAGAATTTCCATTTTTCTTTCCCTCATATTACTATCAAACTATTTTTTCCTCACTTTTAGTTGTCCACAAACATGATTGCTTTCAATATTTTGAGTGCTCTCACAGCTTTTAGAAAGCAGCACAACCCTACCCTTAGTGTCTGAATAAATATGAAGGAAGAGAAAGGCGAGTTGTGCTCTGCAGCACACCCCAGATCTGGGCAGCTCAGTGACCTCATTCATGGCTATGGATATGGCAAAGGTGCACCAAAGCTATTTCTGGTTTCCGCTCTAAAGATTTCTTACCTTGCTAAAGGTAAAAGGGAGAGATGACATAGCCCAGATCTTGTTCCAGTTTCAACAGCAGATACCATAGCATTACGTGTTATTGTAACCACCCTCTATTCATGTTCGTTCTTTGTCCAACAGATGTGAAGACAACTGTGAACACAGGTGACTTTCTGACAGGGGCTCAAGTGCAACAGTGCGGTTCTTAAAGTATTTCAAGAGATTTTTTTATCTGCAATTTTCCCATCCAGAGAGATCAAAAGGTCTGTGAAAGAGAAGACAATCCTTCTCAGGTATGACAGAATTAAGTATCTGTTCCTGACAGACAGATAATAAAAATACTTTTAATATTTTAATAGTGTGGTTTTGACAGCTGTCTTGTCAATCACGTGGTTTGGAGAATCAGTTCTTACTGCTGTATTTCAGTTTGGGATTAGGCAGGCATTGTGAAGCTGTATTGTATAAAGTTCTCAGCATTCAAAGACCTTTAAATTGCAGGTGATACACAAAGAAGAAACAACACTGAAAAAAGGTCTTTAATACTACTTATACAGTGACCTCTATTGTGGTCACCATTAATTGTACTATGTCTTAAGTTATCCATATGCAAAACCAGTTGGTGAAGTGTATCAGTGACCTCCCGAATATGCCACAAACGTTGTTTAGAAAAACCAAACCACTATCAGCAAGTTGTGTATCCAGTACAGAAAGTCAAATTCTCTCAATTCAGCCTCTGACAGCCCTGTTCTGTAAGCATATTTAAAAAGTTCTTTAATTTTTTTACATTTTTAATTAAAAATACAGAACAGAACATTTGAATTTTTTTATCAGCTGATAAGAAATTTCATCAACAATCTGATGATTATATATTCTCAAATTGCCATGAATGTAATTAGTGCCCCCAAGGGCAATGCTGTCTGCAAATCAGATCATTTGACTGACTCTTCATAATTTCTCCAGTCAAAGACATTTAAAGTCTACATTTGCACCTGCAAAGTTCAGCAGGTCCATTTCCCTTTAGCTCATCACAAATTTTGTTGGACAGATATCTTCTTCACTCAGAGAATTCTATTTCTTTCCTTTACAGTACAAATTGCTACCATCTTTTTAAGTTGTATTCTCTACTTTTATTTCTGCACTTTTTTTTTCATTTGCATGTCTGTAACTCATCTCACTTGCACGTGAGGATTTAAAAGAAGAAAATTAGAGTTGGACCCAATGATCTCATGGGGGTTTTCTAACCTAAATGATTCTATGATTCTATGATAAGGATCTATAGCTCTTCATGTCTCTTCCAAATTGTGTAAAAGCCAAAAACTAACCCATTTGAGATGGATGCATTTTGCTTGAGCTCAGTATCAAGAAAAAAATCCGTTCTTCAGAGATCTTGCTCTCTCCCATGCTTCCATCTGCTCGCAAGCAGTCTGTTAGAGCAGAGACTGCACCTACCATATTTTATACACAGATCCTCCCCTTGGCACCTAATAACAAACACAAATTAATTTTTAAAATGATCCCTTTCATTCATCATAAACACTTTTTCATGTCAATCTCTCCAAGACAGCATCACTACCCACTGCTGGCAAAGTCATAGCTGGCCATACTGGCTTCAAATTCACTAGTATGAGATGGTCTTGCACCAGCTGGAAACACATGCTAACTAGTCCAAGGATACAAGTCACCTTGCAGCTCCTATAAATCAACTCTAATGAGATGCAAAAGGAAGTTGAAGATTAAAAAAACAGGAATTTTCAAAAACCCCAAAAGGGTTAGGTCAGATATTCATTTCAAAATAAGTTCAATGACTTCAAATTAACTGTATGCAATCTGAAAAACAAAGGGATTAATTTCTAAATAAACAATTCTGTCAGTATTCATTGGACTCAAAATCAAGCTCCTACAATAAAATTCTTTGTCAAGAATTTGATAGAAAATCCCCAAATCCTCCAGAAAATATTACTAATGTCTCCAGAGTGCTTACTCAGAACACCCTCATCTTGGGTTTTTGCTCTAAGGGCAAGAATGTTAGTGCCTTCAAGAAAATAGTGCAATTAAACTGAAGGAAAAGTAATTAAATTTGATCACCTTTTGGTGATTGTTTGGTTGGATTGTTTCCTAACATTATTCTAAACAGTACTTGAAAAATGCCTGAAAGCTGTTAAAATTGTCATACGTGGGAGAGCTTCCTTGCTAGGAGTATTACTTGTCATTTTTTGTTCCTTGTTAATTACTTTCCTACTAAGGATCTCAAGATCCCAAATACTTATATTCTCAGTATTTTACTTGGTGCCATTAGAGCTTCATTAAATAAAATCAGGAGAGTGCAGCCTTTTAGCCTGATATGACTACGGAGAGAATTAAAAAAAAACTCAAAGACCTAAAAAAAAGTCTTTCTAGCATTCAGGTAGAAAAGGCATAGGTCATCAGATAAGGGAATTAGTTTGTTCTTTCTATTTTACAGGTAAAATAAGTCTGCATCAGCAGGCAAAAAGATGACCTTATACAAGCCTGTCCTTCCTCCTCATCTTTTCAAGAAACAAATCACACAGACACCATTACAGGCAGTGTAATTATCCAGAATATACTTGCATTTTAACAGATCACCCTCCTGCCCAGTGCTGTTGTTTCCGCTGAATTTATACCATATGTAGACAGACAGATTGAGAATAAGACAAATAAATAAAAAAAAATAAATGTAAGCATAACAGAAAAATAAATAATACCATAAATGTAAACATAACAGATGTGTCTCACTAGCTCCTATGTCATTTGTTTGGGGAATCAGTTTTCCTGCCTTGTTGCGCAGTAGTTAGATCACTTCAGTACTTCTGGAAACAAAAGGCAAACCAAATATACGTGTTCAAGGCCTTTAAAATTGTGAAGAACATTGATGTGAGTCTGCAGTTCTAATTCCCAGCATGACAAGTATCACAGGATGCTGTCAGTGGGGTATGAAGGGGCCAGGAGGGTTGTTTTGACTTTGAGGCCTTAAAATCTTCCTAATCATTCTCAGTTATGAAAAACCTCACTAAATTTGGTGATTATATGACTATCTTTGATACTTCTCCTTCCCTAACTGCAGCATCATGTTATGGGTATAGATTACGGGTATAGAGATCCTACTCAAGGTCAGAATTTATGATTTATGAATCTGTGATTTAATTGTAGCCAGGCTGATAAGATATCGCAGTGGGAGACAGTCAGCCATCCTAGAGCATAAACAGTATTCATTCAGGGGGGCAAAGGGGAGAGAAAAAAGAAGATCCAGTACCTACACTATCAAAAGCAACAGCACAACTTCCCAATAACTAGACTGTGCAACTTGGGAATTTCTACAGAGGAAATCATTGACCCAACATATAAAAAACTTCAAATTTCAGTCTCAGTCCCTCTAATAGTCACACATTCACCACCTAATTTTACTGTCTTTTGGTCCACCTACTCTATCCAGGTTTCCATTTCATTACTATGAAGGTGTTTATCTTCTGTTACTCCTGGTTGAGGTGCTCACGTTTATCTTCTGTTACTCCTGGTTGAGGTGCTCACCAGACCAGGTTTATTTTTTCCTGTTTCTGTGAGTTTCTACAGTTAATAGAAAATATTCATCACTGAAGGGCACATATAACTCAGTTAATTGCTTCACACTACAGTACATTGCCATTTAGAACCAGTCTGTTTCTTTTCATTGTAACAGTATGGAAGTAAATAAGCAATTTTCATACATATTACAAAAAATAAGCATGTCAGAGCTTAACTCATATTCTTGTGATTAATAGTCCAGAGTGCCTGGATAAAATACACCTTCCCTTATAAACACCATTCCATTAGTCCACTCATTTAGGTGTGAAATATATCTGGAATGTGGCTTACTTGACATCTGGGGAAAAAATAACTAAATAGAATAAGATAAGGGAAGAAATGTTGAAATAGCCTGCTTGGATCAAAATAACAGGTAAAAAGGGACCCAAAACAACGTCTGTGTTCATTATTTCAGGTGGTATCAGTCTCAAAAGAGCTATGAGCACATCACGTTACTCCAAAAAAGTATATTTTCTATGCCTTGTTTATTAATGGACAGAAAAGCCAGGCTGAAAGAATGAAATTGATTTTATTTACTTAGGGTTTCATACTCCATTGCACAACCACCACCTAGCAGATACTTCATTAAGAAAGATAATTACTTTAATGAAGATTAAGTATAATTTAAAATTCACATTCATCTTTATCTACCTAATGCAGGTCTGAATTAAACCTGAAATGGGGCTTCTTCAATGAGATCTTGCCTTCCAATCAGAGTCCCACTCTAGTTGCCTTTGGTTTCTTGTTTTCTTCCTCCTCTTTTATACCTCATCCATCAGTGTCTTTCACATTGGCCTCAACCTAAGAATTTCCACTGTTCAGTTAATACAGCTTTTCTGATGCTCACTGACACATGCAAAATATTTGGTAAACAAAATCAGAAGAGCCGAAGCGCTGCACAAGTTTTCGTGCATGCAGCTGTTTAGAAAAAAGGTCCTCCAGATAACTGCAAGTAGATCTGCCAATAAGAACATACATGGTCTTCCCTTGCCAGTTTTTTCGACGTAGTTTTGTACATGCAGTAACTGCTGAACAAGAGGTCGATTAAGAAGAAATGAGATTTAAGTACTAACCAGAAATAGAGTAAAAAAAAATTATAGAGATATTTTAATCACAGTCAAATAAGCATTAGGCACAGATACTAATGTGAAATATAAAAGAAATGTAAAATATAAAAGAAATGTAAATATATTAAGGAAAATGTGCATTGAGATATACACACAACTTTGGAATAGTATTCATAAAATTAAACTGAAGAGTTCATTGAAAACAATCGAAAGAAAGAAACTCTGTATTTCCTCATTATTTTTACTTCTTGTCTTTCTTGTCCATATACTAGTAGTAGAGTTCTTGAAGGAACTTAAACTTTTGTCTTTTTCTTCGCTAAAACCAGTCTGACTTCTCATCTCGCACGAAGAACTCATTTCTTCCAGTAAACTGATGCAATAATACCTCTCCCAAATGATCACCAGGACCCAGGTGTGTGAAGCTACACACTTTCAAAAGGAATTATCCCAACCTTCCCTCACACCCAGGGAAGATAAGGACTGGTCCTGGTTTGAGGTACCTTAAACCAGGACATGAGTTCTGTGCTTGCATTCCTGTATGAAATACAAAATTTTATTCTAATACAACGGGTCTGACATTTGTGCAAAAAGATTATCTTGGAATATAGTAATGAGTACGTAGGACTTCATTACTGAAGGTGTTAACTAAGACCAAATTATAACAGAAAATTTGGGAGAAATCCATCACATAGGAAGTCCCAAGTTATATTGATAATCTGTGGAAAATCCCCACAATTAATTTTTTAATTTATTTTTTAAACTTCCAGACTGCTGTCTGAGCCACCAGACCATCTTTCTATTTATTTTCTATATTTTTTTGCACCAGTACATGAATCTCAAACTGAATTTAAGCTTAACTACCTAATTAGTCAGTGTGGGAGACTGCTACATACCCATTGCTGAGCACCTAATTTCTGCTTTTAACCTACTGTATTTTACAGATGGCAGGTCACTGTTCTCAACAGCATTGGGTCAGGTTTTCCTTTCACTGGTCCACAAAAACTTAATGGTGGAAGATCTGGAGGGTACTTACTAAACTGTGTGCTTACTGACAATTTTTGGAATTATTATAGCTAAGATATCTGATTAAGAAAAAAGCTGATGAAACTTGAGGGCTTGCTTTTGAGACTGGCGCTTTGCCCAGTAGAAACTAGGTAGGGGCAATGAATTACATTTTTATTTGAATCAATAATGAAGAATTGTATTGTATTGTATTGCTTATTCTCCAGAAGAAATATCCTTTATACCAATTGTCTTCATTATTTCTTCCCCTCTTCTTTTGCCTTTCAGCTATCCATCATTTCTTTTTTCATTTCTATCACATGGTGTCTTCTAAGATTTTTTAGTAATCAATAACTTACATCCAAATTAAAAGCTTCAGAAATAAAGTATAATGGTATTATGGAACACTTCCTGAAATTAAGCTCTCCCTTTAAAGGAGATTTGCACTTCTTTTCTTTATATGACCTTCGTTAAGGGTTATGCTGATGGAACTGCAGCTAGTGAATGTGAGATTCCCAGAATTTGGGAAATTCAGCTTCTAACTCAAACAAGGTCGTTGTCAAACTGTGATTACTCAACAAAAGATACTTTAGAGAGGAACAGGGAGAGAGGGATGTGGGACCATCCTTCCTTTAGCAGCACCCACCCCCACCATGGTTATGCTTTTTCTACTGCATGACAAGTCAGATGCTCTACTGCTGTGCAGAAGGTCTTGTGCATACAAACAGGCAATTTCACAAGATAATTTCTCTGAAAATCAGCTTCTCCAAATGTAAAATTGAGAGAATAATACGTAACAACCCTAGAAAAAAAAACACAACAAAATATTGAAATGACAGATGCAGCAATAGTGCAATGCAATTATCACTATTAATTAGGCTGTTACAAACCATGAACACACTTTCTTTTCACCTAAACCTTTATTTCCTCAATTATATTCTGTTCTGTTGTAATGCATTTGCTGCCACTAAATGCAAGATTTAGCATTTAATATTAACAGTGATTAATAGTTTGCATTTATGTGGGTTGAATAAGTTATTTCTAGTCTTACAATTCTTGGGAATATATCTTTCTGCTCTTACCAAACACGCAGCTTCTGTAAGATGAGCCAACACCATGAATAACTTATTTCCAAACTCTTCACACTATAAGAATGCTAATTCCTTCCTCTGCAGACGAGATTCTTTTAATAGGCAGAACAGCTTCTATATAAACCATTTAATTGCCTCCAAAATGCTGATTATCTTTCCATATCACGTCATGCAGAATGCATGATAGTAAGAAAACCATCAACAGAAGACAATATTGAGCATTAAAAAAAAAAAGAACCATAAGCAGTCACTAAAATTTACTTATCATGTTCCCATGTGAAGTCAATTTGTATATTCAAGAACTAGCAAAGAAATCATGCTTGGGCCCATCATCATATGAAAATATATTAATTTGTTTTGTTGTGGTTTTTTTTGAATCCATCTTCTTTAAAATCTATAAAACAACTGTTAAAAAAAAAAAAAAAGAAGTAATTATTTGTTATTTCAGAAAGACACAAAACACAGTCCCTGAACCTAAACCAATCTCCTCTGAGAACTTCTTGGTCTTGGGAAGATGTCAGCTGAAAGTGTGTTAAACCAGCTTATCAATCCTTCCTCTCACAACTACCTCTCGGAAGAACACAGTGCCTATGACCACTGACAAGTAACTACAGCTTCCGAACTGTTAGCTGCAGGCAGATATTCAGCTTTGAAATCTCTGCCAGTTGCCTTACTGTGTCATCAGTAAATGGGAAAAGCCAAACAAAAAACCTAACCAATACTGCAGCTCTTTACAGGCTAAACCCATAAGGTCAATATTTAGACTGCCTCTAAACATCTCTGTGTTTTAATACATCTTATCATGCATGCTTGTAGCTACCTTAAATCCCGCCTGTTTACCTTCTGCAGGTATTGTGTGTTACACTTTAACAAAATGGTAGGTGGGGAAGCATAGAAAAAGGAGTAAAGACAGAACTTGAATGCCATTGTTGGGGAGTTAGCACACATTTGTGGTTAAATATAAAAGCTTTAATGCACAATGCATTGGATGGAGTCCTACCACCACAAGCAGTCCTACAGGGAGTCTGTAAAGTTGGCACAAGACAACACTGCCGCATGTCTTGTCTCATCACCGAGGGAAACTCCCTTACGGAGAGTCCTTTTGTCTCTGGCATTCCTGCATTCAGCTAGTTCAGCCTCTTCTGCAGTTGAGCCTCCTTGCCTTCTGTGCCCTGTCATTCCTTGGCCACAAATTACCAAGGATGAGCAGCGACACTCCGTATTTCCCCTTGAGCAGGTATTATGCATTCCAGGAAACAAATCATGACAGGTTGTATTTCATTGCAAATATTTCATTGTATATTTGGGAAGTGCAGGAGAAGACAAGGCAGTAGAAGAAATGGAGGCAGAACATAAACATTGTGTGTTCTTTCCTTCAAGTGGTACAAGCAGCAGTTTTAGGTTTGGAAGGAATGGATGAGTACGTTTGTTCACAGGGTCACAGTGGTCCCTGTTACTCCTTAGAAAACTTGAGTATACAGTTACTGAGCTCATTATGTCACTTTCTCCTTCCATTTTTGTTGCATCAAGACACAGCATGTACTTTTTTATCTTTCTTTAAAAACACATCTAAGTGCCTGCAGGGGCACTACTGGCTCTCTCTAACCTGATCATATTGTTTGAAAGATATGCTAAATTTTGCATGGTTATATTAGAGACTGGTATTTTTCCAGTTATTATCTGAACACTCATTATTTTGCACAAAATTCATGCCAACATTCATTAGGTGGGAATAATTAGTGATATATTCTGTTTCCTGCACATTGCCTGGGGAAGTTGGGTTAAGCAGGCCACACTATGTCCAATACTATGTTGACCATAAATAGAGCTAAAAATAAAAAAAGGTAAACAAAGGATCCTTCTGTCCCACAGTTAGAGGGAAAATGCATAAATAAATAAGAAACTGTAAATCTTTTCAATTGTACAACTGTAGGATTACAGCTATAAGCATACACAAAAACAGTTTTTATTTAGGATATATAATATAACTGCTTCTTCTTTTAAGGAACAGACAGGCATACCTAGAAAGCAAGACAAAGTCAGTATGAGCATAAGTACAGTGTGCAAGAACACAAAGGAGATCCAACAAAGATCCCAAAAGTAGTTGCTTGCAATAAAGAAAGAAGGTTTTTGTTGTTTTGTTGTTTTTGTTTTGTTTTTATCTGCATCACTAATCACGGGTTATGTTGCTGGTATGTAAACAAGATGGAAACACAGAGAAATAAAGTGAAACCAACTGTTAGTTCCAGTTGCATGAGGTTTACTGCATCTCAGCTACTTGCAGAAACCTGCAGTACACACTGATGGGTTCACAGGCATGGGCCCAGGGCTGCTTTTTACCTACATATTCAATAATTTAGCAAGCTAACTACCACAATACATTTATTCTTAAATGGCAGCAACAGCACATTTAGTCTTCTAAAACAACAGAACTGTTTGGTTTTTTTATTTTTAATTCTGATATTTGTAAACAGAATATTCTTTCTAATATAAAAGCAAGCTTGAGTTTTGCCTTGGTAGTTATCTTGTGAAATCTCACAGAACCATTTTGGGGACAGATTTGAAAATGAAATATAGGCTGTGTCAGGAATCAAAGTGCCTTCTTTAATGGCATAATAACACAGTATTTCAACAGGCAACATTGAACAAGCAATAAACAAGTTCAGGACCAAGTAGGAATTTTTAAATATATAAGCAGAGCTTTCTGGTGAACTGTCACACAGGGCACTCTACCCATGACATGAAAAGAAGATAGGATGCTCCTCATGTTACCTAAATATCCTAGGTGATGATAAGCTCACCCCGCCACACACAAAAATAAAAAGATTAACTAGTGAAAAAGTAAAATGAAGCAAATAAAGGTTTTCGTACAGAGTATGGTTGTTATTTTTGATATAAAAATATTAATTCAATTCAAAGAATTAATTTACATTTTTTAAAATGAGACTTTTTCATTCGGTTAATGCAAAAATAGTTCTTTTTGACTAAGTTTTGTTTTCTTTGACTTTATATTAACTACATATATCAAAATAATGTGTCTGCCAAAATGACACATTTTTGGAATTACTGATCCAAAATAATGTGACATTTTCAAGACCAAACATGTGGAACTTGTGCAGCACAATAAATTAAAAAAACATTAATTCTACATAGAAATCAAAATGCATTTTGAAATGTGTGGGGTTTTCATGTCAGGAAATTCTATAGGACATAAGAATTACTGTGCTGCACAGATGATGTGCAGCTACCCAGTTTGGTGCCCTGCCTTGGCAGCAGCCATATTACTTTCTTCAAAGAAAGTTTTAATATATATAGGCAAATATTTAAGGAACTGGGTCTCATATTTTCTCCTCCTGCTATTCAACCTGTTTATTATCTATTTCTGTTTCATCATTTCCCAAAGAAATAAAACAACAGTACAAATAGAATCCTTGAGTAATTCCTTTCACTGTATCTTTTTCTAGAAGTTTGTATTTTTTAACATTTTAAATATTTATTTTCCATCTATAGACCAGGGGAAGGAAAAAAAAAAATAAAAGATGTAGTTATTTAGGCATGTTACTTTCCTTTACCAGCCAATAAAGTGGGTGTGGATCAAAGATACTTCTGGTATAGGTCTGGTAAGTATTACGAAGCTGGGGATGTTATTCCTGCAATCCAGAGAGGTCAGGCAAAAAGCAACCTGACTCGACCTGCTTCTGAGCAACAAGAACAAACACGATTAAGCTGCTGTTTAGTACTGATCCAATTTTATTTACAAAGGGTTAGAAAGAAGAGACAAGGCAGGGCTTTAAACATGCTGTGGAACAGAATGATATTAAACTGACAGAGGCGGAAAACAATCTGATGTCTTATTTTAATGTAAGTACAAACTTAGTCATAGTTGGGAGTGAATGAAATCCTTTGGGAAATCTACAAATATGCTGAATGCAGCAATTAGAGTCAGAAATACAGTACAGGACAAATTGTTGCAAGACTTCATCTTCCAGTTAAGTAAGGAACTGACTGGATGCATTTTTAATGAAATCTTGAAAAAAATTAGTCTTTCAGTCCTCTGCAACATCTGAGCTTTAACTATAGGTTCAGAAGGTTGAAAATGTAGCTGTGTAACTTTTGGATACAGATTGGGATTTTTCAAGGAAGCTTAAGTTATGTTCCCACATCTAAAACTTCCATGATCTTTTGAAAACCCAACTGGAAAAAATGCAAACCTACAGGTAAACTATACCTCTACTGTGCCTTGCTTTTGGAGGAAAACAGATATGGAAAAATGGCAATATCTGATATCCCCATGAATTTTTACTGGACGAAGAGAAGGCATCCAGAATACCTGTCAGTCATCTCTCATCTTAAGGACAGAGCATTTCCACCACTTTATAATTTAAAGTAAACACATTTCTTTCTTGCTAACAAGTTAAAGTCATCTGAAGAGATACAGTTAGAATAGCTGATTTAATAAATAATCACTTTTTTAAAAAAAGCTCTATAAAGGGGAGAGTCACAAAGTATAACCGACCTGAAGACAAGGCTCTTGTACTAGGAGACTGACATCCAGATACCCAAAACACTGATATTCTTTTCAGGTAAGAAAATAGCCCAAATATATTACTTAGTGAACTCAGCAACTAATGGAGAACTCAGCAGGGAAAATCCTAAAAAATTCTTCAGAGAAATTAAGATGTAAAAAGTCTGTATATGAAGTGTTAAGGATCTGAGTTCAGATTCAGTTTGGGCCTCATCTTCCAGCCTTAAGGTCAATCACCCTTCACTTATCTACACCAGTAGGAGATACTCACCACAGGTCTTATTAAAAATAAGTTTTTCCTGGTGTGTTTATGCAGAACAGAAAGGTATAGTGAAGGGCCATAAAAACATCAAGCTGCAAGTCTTGCGGGTCCCCATTAATCTGAAGAAGTAGATTCTGGATGTGCCCCTCTGTTGCTCTCAACCCCTTAGTAAGTTACACACATTTCTTTAACTTTTTGTGTTTATTAAAGTATACATCCCTCCAAATAATCTTCAGACCATTTTCTGAGAAAAAAATGTATACAGACATATATATTGTTTTTATATATTTATATAAAACAGATGCAATCAAATTTTACTCTGACCACACAATCCCCATAGAGCTAGAGCAACGATGGCCCACACCATGCCTCATCAACTTAAGTTTAAATATTTTATGGAATGGATGCTGAACATAAAAAAGATAGGTACATGTCTCACTTTAGTCAATTTTAAAACTTTAAGAAAAATTGTATCATTGTATGTTCTGTTTGCTCCGTAATTGAATATGTAAGTTGGGGATATCCTTTACTGAATAAAAAGCACATGGATTGTTGAAACCCAATTTTATACCAACAATTTGTTGTGTTGAAGGGTAAAGTAAATTGGCAGAAAATAAAACCCCTTGCATTCCAGCCTGTATATCAGAGGGGCTGGGGGCAGTTAGATTTAGATTCTGAGTGGTGCCCAATTCGGTGTTAGAGGTCTGGTCATGTTCAGTATGTATATTGAATTATAACAATTACGGATGCACTAATAACACCATACACAATTCGATCTAGTGGCATTCCATGAATTAACACAGCCACAGTTAAGGAGTTTGGTTGTGTTCACCATGAACTCTCATGGCTAGATTAATGAAAAGTGCACGTGCAAATACTNTTGTGTTGGTATCTTCCCTGACATTCCTCCTCTCTTAAGCTATTTTTATACTATTTTTCACCTTTCAGGTGGAGCTGGAGGGACTCTCATCATACATACTTTTGTTATGATTGGTGTGAAATTCTCTTGCTTTGCTTTTAAAGGATAGACTATGAAAAAATTCTGAGCACAATTTCCGTAAGGAGTGGTCGCACCTTGGAGGTGGATAGCTTTTGGGATGGAGGTGTGTTTTGGTATTATAATGACATTATAATGAGCAAAGTTCACCCAAAAGATGGCATTTTGTCAAAAAATGACAGATCGTTGGCTCAGGGTAACAATTAGGCAGCTTATCAGTTCCATAAGACCTTCAAGGATTCCATATGACCTTGAAGTTCCCATTTTATCACAGAGGTTGACCACAGTGTCTCCACTCTGCTCCATCCTCTGCACCATTTTTCTTAGATTTAGCTCACCAGACTCCCCCAATGTCACTAGCACTGAAGGTTGCTGAGGGAACCTTTGTGGAATGTATTCTTTGCACACCAGCTGCACTCTGCCCCTGAAAGTTTCGTCGATGCTGTACTTCAAAATGTGAATATAACTTAATTTCTAAGTCACCTCCAGCAATCATCCCACACAATTTTAATCTTTACTGAATTTTTTTAAGACAATCCAGTTTCTTGCTTTCAATAGCACTTTACAGTAAGAAGGCAAAATTTTGCCTAAGCTTGAAGCAATAGTGTCAGGAAACAGGCTTGCTACACTGATTTCACATTTCCTACATAATTAAGTGTAATCATAGAATCATTTGCGTTGGAAAAGATCTTTAAGATCATCAAGTCCAACTGTTAACCTAGCACTAACACAATTTTATATCAGGTTAACTATTTAAAAGTATCATTAATTGAGGACTACCATTTTCCTGGTTATACCTTCCAATATGATGTTTATTACAGGTCTGACTTGCTGATTTGCACTAACTGGGAAAGCATTCCTTTTTAGGTGATGCTGCAAATCGAGTGAACACACCAAAGATGGCTAGAAATAAGAAGCTGATGAATCTATCAGGAAGAGGACACTGCTTTAACAATAGAAAGAATAAATGACATCCACAAACTTTATAAAAGTATTTATTAGAGGCAAGGCTTGACACAGCCTTATAAATAACAATCTTTATTGCCTTGTATTTCTCAGCATGTTGCAATATTAGAAGGTGACATAACAAGAGCCAAAGACCAAGATGATTCCATCTTTTACAAGGACTACCAATCAATGTCTTACAGGGAGTGATAAATATATTTATAAACATGCTGAAGCTATATAATTTACAACATAGTTAGAGCACAGAGCAGTTAAGAGGTAACAGCCACCTCTGCAAATGTATCATATTCTATTTTGAAACAGCATGTATATGGCTGTATATGGCTAGGATACTTTCAAGAAAACATTAATAATGAAAACCCTAACCTTCAAAAAAATCAATGTGCTTGCTGCAGTGTCTGATTTTCTCAAACTTTGTCAAAAAAGTATGAGTTACCATATTACTATACATGTTGTCTATTTGCAAACTTATTAATAAATCCTTAAGGTCTAGCTCTGAGGAACTGAGTAAATTTTTAATGACAATTACTGCAGTAATGTTTTAACAGATAGCAAAGAAGACAGCCAGTCCAACAATATGGAGTGTTATTGTAGTCATGCCAACAGCAATAAAGAATATGATAATGGATTCAACAACACCAAAATTTCATCAGAAGTCTTACTGCCACTGATTTCCACTACCGCCTCAAAGAAACAACCTAATTTTCTGTAAAACCACTGTCCCTTATGAGTGAACCTATATTGTTACTGTAAGGGCACCAGAATGTTTATGCTATAAACTGTTCCAAAATCTTTGGATGACAACACATCTATGGACTTGCCCATAATACCCTATATACGTGTCAGCTTTATTTATCTGGCAGGTAACTGCAAGAATGTCAGCGCCAAAGCTGGTGCCTGGCCTTGCAGATCTTTGTGAAAGGTCATTCATATATAAATTCATATATAAATCCAGCATTGAACCATCACTAGACCAAACATTTTTGTCTCAGTTTGGATTCCCTTTCATTTACTCCGGAAAAGCACACTTGGCATAGAAGGCATTAAAAGTCAACTGTTACCTCTGCATAACTGAGAGTATCAGTCCCTGAATATGCTGGTCTAAATAGAACACATGAATATGCTATCAATTATACCACTAAAAGGCATGAAGTTTATATACTGGCCTTGAAATTTCAAGCTATCTTGGGGGATTCTGCAAAACACACAATACCAAAAATAGTATGTGAACATAATAAAATACAGAGAGTGAAGAAGTACAACTTCCTCATATTTTCTATCTGTAATTTCTGGATCTTCAGAAAAAAAAACAAATATTTTGGCCTTTCTTTCTGTCTTTCTTTCTTGTTTTAAACTGTATGTTTGATTATACTCTGTCTAATGCATCTAAATATTTTGGATCTCATCGTGCACAACAGAAATCTGTCTGTGACAGCACAGGCAGGATTATACACACGTGCATACCTAGGCATGGCCACATAATGCACCATGTTAACACTTTGCAGTTTAAATGCTGTACTGGATTTTCAGGTAGAAACTGCCATGCGTTCCAGCTGCCCCAATGTATTAAAAAATAAGCTAGTCAAATGTCTTAACATAGAAGTGTCTTGTTGGCATTGGTAAGTAGGAAGAACTATTGATAGTTTCTTCATGCTTCCTGGGTCCTAAAAAGAGCATTAATTTTCTCATATTGATAATAATTTATCAGTACTCTCATGGCTGTGGAAGGGCCCTGCCCAATCATAATGTGGATTTCTCCAACAGTCACAGCATCACTGCAATTCAGCTTGATCATTCTGCTGGAGAAAGTTCTCTTAAACCCACCATGGCAAAGGCAGGTGACTAAAACCAACCAGATGTTTTTCAGTGTGATTTCATCCAGCATGGGAAGGGTAATGCTGGGGAGTAAATGAAGAAATATGAACAAATCACACAGGTGAACACAAATGATTTGTTAGCTAGTAGATTGCTACCAAGATAAACACACTGTATCACAAAAATCAAACCTCAAAGTGAACACCTCTCCCTCCCTGGAAATCTGTCTGAGAAGGAGTCAAGAATTTCCTTTTCTCTTTACTGTAAAACTCTTACTTCTACAGAAGTTATTACAAACGCGGATGAAAGAGTTATGCTTTTGGGTAAGCTGGGTCAAATGCAGTAGATGGTTATGTGTTGTAAGGAAGCAATTTACTATTACTACGTAATTACTATTACTATAATTTACTATAATAAGGAAATATTTTACTCTCGTCCAAAATAATTCTAGGTCTATCCAAGCTAACGTAGTGGACCATCATGCCAAATTAGGCAAAAGAATCAACAGAGAAACAATACTACGTATGGTTATAATTATCTTTGACTACAGAAGTTTTGAGAAGTTAGAGCTGACAAAACTTACACATTCTTTTTTTTCTGTTACCAACTAAAAAAACAGCTAGAGGTGGAAAATGTGAAAATAAGAAAAGGAAACAAGCAAGAAAACTGTAATCATTCTATTGCATTTCAAACCATAAAAGAAGAATGGGAGAAAAATTACTGAAATATAGTATCTGCTTGAATTAAAATGTCCATTCCAAAAGAAAAACTGCTTTAATTCTAAATTCAGAAAAAAATACCAAAAGGAAAAAAAGCAAACAAGAAAAAAATTTTGGAAGGGAAAAGAGAACCCACTGCTGAAGTCAGAGCTTGAGCCTAAGCTTTCAGATTCAGTGTTCACAAAGGAAGTTACTCTTTTCCCAGCTGTTCCTTCTGACCTGGACTAAAATGCTATGGATGATCGAAACAATATATAACTTAAGAAATACCTGAATGCTATCTAAGCATCTACTTGAACAAAGCACCCTGATAGGTGCTCTATATACCTCTGTTTAGGGGCACTGATAGTCTATCCTAAACAGGTAACTTTAATTAAAGTTCTGCTGGCTGTAGATTCAAAACAAGGAAAAAGACGTGTCCCTGCAGATGGCATGCAATGGATTCCCTCACTGCAAGATGCTTTGAAGACTAAAGCTTATACTAGTTAAAAATAACTGGACAAATTAATGGAAAGAAGTCCCCAGCATGTTCCTAAGTATAAAACGCCATTTCTGGCTCAGCAATGCCCAGACCTGAATACTCTTAGTAGCTGGA
Organism: Ibidorhyncha struthersii; assembly: GCA_013398815.1. Taxonomy (NCBI): domain Eukaryota; kingdom Metazoa; phylum Chordata; class Aves; order Charadriiformes; family Charadriidae; genus Ibidorhyncha; species Ibidorhyncha struthersii. The sequence continues at coordinate 145,386 of VZSZ01006159.1, read as the reverse complement.
GGAAAGCATCTGTATGTTCTTACTGTGCTCTTACAGTTTTAAAAGTTTGATGCAATGAGCAAGAGCATATTCCCAATTTAATGCAAGCAGCTTGTTGTCATACATTTGCATTTAAAAAAATGTTCACAGTGGCCAGTGCCTCACAGGGGCAAAAGAGTGTGAGATCGAAGTCTGGTCACAGTTGTGTTAAATGACTTACATTTGCTTTTAGTTTCAATTACTTACTTTCCTGCTATACTTACCCAAAATATTAAAATGACCTCCCTACCACCTCATTCACTTAGGAGTGGCAAAGAGAAACAGAAAATTACATGGAATTGACCATTACAAAAATTACTTGCAAGGCATTTTCATTTGATAGCTGTATTTTCCATCATATTATCATTTTTTTTTTGTTGACAAGTTTCCCAGATTTTAATCTTGAATTGCAATGTTACTCTATCAGAAAAGTCTTATATTTTCCCAGCAGGTACAGTGGCAGAATGCAGAATCATTTACGGGGGCAAGAGTTGTATTGAAAAATGTACCTTTGCTAGAAAAGGCATTTAGTTTGGTAGCGTGCTTGGCCATAAATCATCGTGCATGTGCTTAGGGCTCCCAGACAACAGATTGAAATCTCCCTTGCTTCTTTTATTACAACAGTAACATTTGCATTGTTGTTCTTGAGTTGAATCAGCATTTCTAGAACAGTCCCATATTTTCAGTTAAGGGACTTATAACTCTGGTATTAATATTCAAGCTGGACTGAAGTCCAACATACAAATGTGCTGGTTGAGAACATTATTTTCAACACTTCAGCGTGTAGTTATGCTAGCTAGTCACGAAAAGTCCAGTCTAGCTGATATTCAAGAATAGTTTGCTTTATTCATATGCTATATATTTCCAGCCAGGACCAAGTTCCCAGAAGTATATTTCAAATCTTAAAGCAGAGGAACGCTGTAACACAGACAGTCGCTTCTGCATTTTTTTTTTTCAAAAAAAAAGAAGAAAGCAAACTGTGCTCTTTGTCGCTGTTCTTGGTGTAAGCTGCGGGGTCATTAATGGCTTATAGATAGTCTTTTATAATCATTGCTGCATAAACATTTTATTTCAACAGAAGCAGAAAAATAGAGAGCTTAAACTGTTGAGAAAAGTGGAAGACAGAAAAGGGATAGAGACATACTCTCTAATCCTTACTAGTGCCTTATAATAACTTGCAACAACTCTATAATCAGCATGATTTTTTCTGAACTGTATTCATTTGGAATCAATTCTAATTCAGATTTGCACTTTAAGGGGCTTTATTTCTCCTTTATTAACATAACAAACAGGTGTGTTTTGACAGGCATGATTAACTTTTTATTGAAAAGGAACAAGGTAAAAAGAACACGTGTAGAGTGTATGCGTGTCAGTATAAATATAGGGGTATACAGATTATTAAACACATGTAAACAAACATTATTCTTATACAGGCACAAGCATTGGGCCACTCATATGAAAAATATTATCTCTCAAAGCTGATGAATATTACAGTTTTGAGACGCACTCTTAGCTTATGATCAAACATCATATAGTCAATCAGATATTAGAAGCATGTTTTGACCCCCTGTGTACTTTCCTACTTTAAAAGTCTAGAAAGGCATATTTTCATTTGCATTATCAGGCTCAAACATTAAATCCCCAAGCTAATAATATCATTTCCTCACAGCAAAACACCAGTTCCATTAACTACATGAACTATAATCTGTTCCTACTATTTATTTTTATTATTTTTATTTATTAACATCTCAGGCTGTTACAGTCTTTAGTAGAGAACTTCTCTAATGCCTGTATTGTTTTACTCTCTCTAAAAAATGTGCTGTCATCCCATGTCAACTCTGTCCCAGATGTCAGACAAATAAACCTATTTGAGGCCTACATTGACTGAAATAAGTGGTAAAGTCCTGCATCTACCCAAGGTTGCAAAGTTTTCAAAGGGAAATATGAGAGACAGAAGAATTCATTGTCAGGTTTTAACAATTTTAGATTTTTAAAAGATTCAAGTAAAACAACACAGTTTCAGCAAATATGCAGGCATAATTCTAGAGCAGAAATGAAAATTCACATTTAAGGTGTATTTCAATTTATCTGAATACATGGTGAATATGTTACAAAACTTTTCATCTCAGAAAAAGCAGAATGAAATAATTTCAGCCCAGACTGAATGAAAATACTACATGAAGAGTAGTATGGAAACAATCTCTGTCTGAGCTTTATGAATTCATTAGTGGGTAACTGCTTTTTGCACTATAAATGGAGTTTGACAGCAACGTAAAACCCTCATGGGCTCACCTATAGAAAGCCAGCAAATTAAGAACAACATCTTCCAAAATATGCAGAGTACAAAGGGCAAATAATTTTTTTCTGCTACTTCTCAGTCTGAGGAATACAACACCACTATGTCAAACAATGAAAAGCGAAAAAATAGAGGTCACTCTGCATTGTTATTCAGAGGTATGCACAATAAATAGTATCTGAAAAAGAAACTGAGCACAAAAGATCAGTCTGGAAAATTGAGATAGAGAAGTATTCAAAGAATTTTCTTTATGTAAGAATACTGAGTGAAAGAACTGATATTTAGATGACAGTTCTTGAAAATCTAAGCTTCAGCTAAGACAGGCATTATGAGAATTAGTAGAAAGTAGAGACTGTGTTGGCATTTAACATATTTTCAGGGAAAAAAATGGCCTAAAAAATTCAACTTAAAAACAACAGATAATGCAGTCTTCCTAGGAGAAATTATAAAGATTACCCCAAAAAATAAATATTTTTTTTCTGCTTCACGCAGTACACATGAAAAACAGTATTCTACATAGTTTATTTAGAAAAGGTACTTCAATGTGTTTCGCAAAAAAAGGGGACCCCTATCATAAACTAATCTGTGGATCTTCAGCTTATAACTGACTCCTGATTACGATCACACCATCAAATATCCTTGCCTGAAGACCTTCGTGTTCACATCCAAGGACTTCCTTGGACGTTTCACATCCAAGGGCATCCTCAAGATTGCTCTGCCAACCACCATCATATACAAGCTTATCTCCCAGTATGGGATCTGAAGAACAGAGAGAGGTAACGGGACAGGAAAAGCAAGAAGTCTGCTAAAGACAGCTTTGTAAGAGGAAACAAAAGAGAGTTCAAAGACTAAATTTTAACACATCTCTACAAACAGAAATACCACTGAGGTTTAGCTCTGCTGACTGGTCCCATTAGCTTTGCCAGTTAGACCCACTCCTGCACAATGTATATCATACCCTTACCTTAGAGTGCCTCATGAGTAAGAAAAGAATGAGGAGACCTATGTTAACAGAGAAAATACAGGACAAACAAAAGGGACAGCATCCCAAAAAATCAGAAAATTGAATATCCACGGGCAATTCTCCATCAAAACTTGGCATTAATATTTTAATAGAATTTGTGTATTACTTTAGACAACTAGGTTCAAACAGGAATTTGTTGTTCTTGCAATTCACACCAGATTTACAGAACCCAGAATATCAGTATTATAAAAAACATAATTTATTTTATAATATTACTATGTCACAAATACTTATCTTCTGTACCTATAAGACTCATTTGTACCATCTTAGTTTTTTCCTAAATGTCCAAGCCCTGTTATTGCTTCAGGATGCTAAGAAAGCATTTCCTTCTAAGCCTGAACTTCTACCGTGGAAACTGGTGTAAATTTTACCATTTGCTTCAATGAGTACAAAATTCAAATTAATTTAAAGAATGACTCGGGGGCTGCCATACCTTGTGCCTTCCAATAGGCATTCAATGTACTTCTGGGAGCAAGTCCCAAAGGTAAAGATCCTTAAAAGCTACTTAAGCATATAACTTCCCCTGAAATCAATCTTAGGACCTACTCATCAGTGGATTTAAACTCTTACATTGCTAGTAGCTCTTACTTAATTTATAAAGGATAGTGCCAGGTCATGGAAAAAGTTTAAATAATTAGAGACAATAGGAAGATGAACCATGTATGAATATTTAATCCTATACATTGATATTTTAAAAGATAAAGCACATTCTTTGAAAATAATTTTAGGGATGTCACCTGTTTGAAACCGGTGGAATTGAATGACATGAATAAAGTGAGACTGAAGCTTACACAGTTCCTGAATTAGTCTTTCATGGGTAACTGTTGTCTTTGAAAAATTAAGCTTTATTTAATTCCGAAAGTATCAAAGTCTCACTAAATTATAGGGGCAGGTAATTTGAAGAGGAAAAAGTAAATAATTTGTCATTAGTTATTTTTGGTTATCTTCATCAACATATTAAAGACAGGCTTTTTTTCACATAATTTCATAATAACAAGTTGTCTTCTTCCTAACACAAACATTAGCAAGAAAAACTGAGGATATTATCAGTATATCACAGCCACACAAGAGTAGATCACACTAAAAATTAAATAGGACACAACAACTGCAAAGTCTGAAGGAGGCCAATCAGGAAAAAAATGACAAAGCTTGGAATAGCTTCCAGAGTGAAAAGTATGGATCAGCTATCTCCAAGCAGCCAAGTTTGATACTCCCTTAGACAAACCCAGAGCTTTACCAGGCCTATCACTTGCTGGCTTTTGAGAGTTGCTCTTTCTGAGCTTCTTTTGAGGGAGAGAAAATTGGTGAAGTATACAAAAATAAACTAGATTTCAGAAAGCAAACTTCTGGTTTGTTAATTACAGCAACACTGTAGGATGCATAGCCATATATTTAAAGGCATTTCTGTTCTAAACTCTGCTGGAAGTCCTTGAAAAGTCTTAAAAGTCAATGGGAACGAGACCCCCAGCCACCTTTATGGAAGCTGTTCCTCTTTATATTCACAAGCATTTCCAGACTACTTTTCTTATTCCTGTATTTACCTTTACTTTCCGACTTATTTCCACTGCCTCTGTTATGATTAAGATCCTGACGTCTTAGTCCTGAGTCTTCATGAATAAACGGTAAACAGATTCTTAAATGATAACTGATATCAATGAACATGTATTAACTATCTCAAAATCCATGGAGTCACAAGGCAAATACCTGCATATGCTTTCCCTGGTGGGCTCCAGTCCTAGGTTTGATCCAGGATATACTCGCAAATGTATGTGCTGATATCTTAAACCAGAAGGCAGTTGCTTAAAAAATGATGAGACAGCAGCTATCAGAACAGTTAACTCTGGTCAATAAGGGTTTTTTTTCCAACAGATTAATAAATGATTCTTAGATCACAATAGCACTAAATAATTAAAAAAACACAGAATAAAGAGCCTATCACGGCTACTGTGGTATTCTTGCTTGTCCACATTATCATTTTGGTTTTGTGTAGCACTTGTCTACCTATGTTTCATGGTGTAGCTCATTGTATTTTTGAAGGATGCTTTCTCTGGGAGCTAATTGAGCTTCATCTATGTGAGTGAGCTGGTGTCTGACACTGACAGCCTGCAGAAGGCCATTTCTTCAATTGCTTGAAAAGACTAAGGAGTCAGACATGACAAACTGCAGCATGGAAAACCTGGCAGCAAGCCTATTAGTGCTGCAATGCCAAAGATGCACAAATAAATTACTTATGCAACATACACTCACTTCATTTCTGTCATGAGACCTGCTGTCCTGAAACAAGAATTGAAGCTTTAATTTTTCCCCCATCACAGCTTGTCAGAGCTTTTGAAAGTTAAATATATTATTCATTCTAGCTTAGACATAATTACTAGCATTCTTATTCTGCTTTGTGAAGTAAGCTTTCTTTTCATTCCTTATGTAATTTCCTCAGGACAAGACCTCAGCCTCTCATAAGACACACCTAATCTCAACAACTGTTAGACTTCATGAGCAAGATTGTGAAGGGAGGAAAAAAACTGTTCTATTTCCTTGCAATCTATCTGGTTTGATTTCTGCCCCTGGATATGCTGATCTTGGGTGACAGATATAAGACTGGCCTCTCATCCAAAAATGCCACAAAATGGCACAGGCAAGTAGTAATGAAATATAAAACCTTTTATGTTGAGGCTACAAGCAAATCCAGCCAGGCTGATACTGGCCAAGAATGGATATATGGGGAGGTCTATGCAAAAAAAACCCACATCATTTGGTTGGAAATTTTTTTTCTCAGCAATACCCTACTGGTATATTCAAACCACGCACATTCAAGAGTACAGATAAACCAAAACTACATTTCAATGACAGTACGGTGGTTTCACTACAGAAAAGCTAAGGCATTTCCAAGACACTTTGAGTGTCATTCATGCTCTAAAGTCAGCCCTCGTCCATGCCTATAATGTTAGTCTATAAAGTCCACATGCATTAAGGATCAGCTTTGGCTTTCTGAGGATAAGGAGACCTTAAGAGTATTAAGTGCTGACTGTACTGATCTGGAAGACTTCGCTGTTTTGTACAGTGTTTAAATACAGGGTCAGTTTCTGCTGAATTAATTCATATGCCTTATAGATTTGTTCAGGTGGGACCAAAGAGAGCTTTAAGAACCTTCAAAGCTTTATGTAAAACATCAGCTAATCTCACAACATAAGAAGAAGCGTAGTTATATATGAAGTATTTACAGATTTAATTTGCAAGCTTTAAGACTTTAATCTCTAAATTTATCAGTCCAGCATTTCACAGAGGTATCCCAAGGTCATTTACAAAGATGAAGTACAGAAGCCCACAGAACAATGACATAGTCCACCTGAAGTATGTGCACTTGGAGGTGGAATGGATGGAGAACTTTAGCTTGATGCATGAACGTAACTTTACTCACCCATTGTTTTTTCTAAAGACAGGAAGAATGACTAGAACTTAAGAATTCCTCTTCCATGGAGAATTTTGGGGTGGAAATACTTGAAAGCCTTACAGACACATTCAAATGAGTTGTGTAGCATCACACTGTCTACTATATCTTCTTTGCAGATCCATCTCCAGATTTATGACTGACCTTCCTAATCCTCATAAACTTAAACAACTCATCTCTTAGCTTCCCATCCCAATTCTGATCATTATCTGGATTCAGTAACCAGCCAGGAATTTCTGCTGTTCTACAACCAGATTAGAATGCTATGAACTTTTTAATGTCAGACTAAACCAGAAACTTTATTTTATTGTTGTGGGCTGAATAGCATTAGAGAGAAGTGGAAAGCTTGCTTTGGTATGAAATCAAACGCTGTGTCAGCTCTGGAATACAAATTAGAACACATACTGACTCAAATTCACTCAGAGTAAAATCTTATTGGCATCAAAAAACTTACGTCCAGGTGAAACAGCAAGATCAGGGCCTAGGTGTTCTTATTTTTCCAATTTACCTATGAGAAAAAGTAGAGAAACTGTAATAGGTCTGAAGTAACAACCAGTGCACCAGACCATATGGGTCCAGTATGAAGAAGTGTTCAAGCTCATCTACAGCTAATGAAAATGCAAGAATTCACACAGCATAATTAGCTGTCACGTTATTTGCTCACCTGCAAGGAAGTAAGTCTGACAAGAGAAAAAGCAGCTGTCTCACTGACAGCTGGAGTGACACCACAGCGAGAGATACAGTTTGTCTCTGGGGGCTCTATTTCACACTCAAGTCATAGAAAACGAAGGTTCAAATTCATGTACAGAGGATATAAGCGGTCCTGCCAGTCTCTCTTAGTAGCACATTCAGCTGTCACACTTCCATTTGTGCATGAGGTTTTCAGGGTTAAGGATGCAGTGGGAGTGTGGTGGTTTAACCCCAGCCAGCAACTAAGCACCACGCAGCCGTTCACTCACTTGCCGGTGGGATGGGGGAGAGAATTGGAGGGGTAAAAGTGAGAAAACTTGTGGGTTGAGAAAAAGGTAGTTTAACAGGCAAAGCAGAAGCTGCACATGTAAGCAAAGCAAAAGAAGGAATTCATTCACTGTTTCCCATCGGCAGGCAGGTGTTCAGCCATCTCCCAGAAAGCAGGGCTCCATCACACGTAACAGTTACTTGGGGAGACAAATGCCATCACTCCAAACATCCCTCCTTCCTTCTTCTTCCCCCAGCTTTATACGTTGAGTATGACATCATATGGTATGGAATATCCCTTCAGTCAATTGGGGTCAGCTGTCCCAGCTGTGTCCCCTCTCAACTTCTTGTGCATCCCTAGCCTACTCGCTGGTGGGGCCATGTGAGGAGCAGAAAGGCCTTGATGCGGTGTAAGTACAGCTTACAGAGCTGCTTGCACCAGCAGCCTCATCTAGTGGAAGGTCTCCCTGCCCATGGCTAGGTGATCTTTAAGGTCCCTTCCAACCCAAACCATTCTATGATCCTGAGACTCTATAATTCTATATTCAGCCTATGGAATTGTTCCGATAAAACTAATAGTCCTCTTGGAATAGATTACAGTCCATTTAAAAACTGAGAGTCAAGTGAGACATGGACATTAAAACTAGTTGGAAAAAAGAAGGAAACTGTTAAACATTTATAGCATCCATAAAACCGACCCTTGTATTCTAGCTAGGTACTTTACAGTTTTCCAATTTGCTTTTTAATTGAAATTTTTAACCTATGTTTATAAAATATAACACTATCTTATGAAACAATATTACTTTAGGTCCTTGCAACTGATTTGTACTTGTATTTATTATTTGCATACTAAGTATGCATCAGTAGGCTTTGGTCAGCATAAAACACAGATTGCTGTATATCAAGCCATTTATCCAATAGAACAGTTTCATTTTATGTTTAATCAGATGCAGTCAACAATGACCACAGTCAAAGGGAAGACAAATGTTTGCAGCTATCCAGATAACAACATCTGAAATACTGCACATTCTTCAAAATCTGTTTGTGGAGAAAAGTGAACAATCATAAAACTCCAGGTAGGAATGTCGGTAACTCTTTTTGAAGCAACTATTTCATCCATCTGTGTTTATTGTTGTCCTGGCTTTTTGCTACCAATCACACAATTTATGTAACCAGGGCAGTCTCGCTCAAAGCCACTTACCAAGCAGAATATAGAAGATACTGCTTCACAAAAATTGGCTAATGTTACACATATACTTTATCACTCTCACAAATTAACTTGCAAATATAAACAGGGATATTTCTGCCCTGTCATTTTCCCTGATCCAGCCTCATAAAAAGATAACCCAACACATTTGATCAGATACCTAATTAATTAGGGGAATTTCCAATTTTGTGGTGAGATATTTTTTTACATCAAAGAATGTGGTGATTCTTCAGTGCTAGAATGGGCCTCTGGAACCATATAGGATAGGGACAAATGCAATCAACTCTGTCACCTTTCCAAATCGGCCTTGTAGAGCAGAATAAATTGACCAACATGAAATACAAGCTTCTTGAACCTATTAGGTCCTCATATCTATCTTCTACAGACAGCATTTTAACCACATATTGTGGCTTTCGCACTAAATTAAGAAAAAATTGCCAGTGTAAAACACAAGCAAAACATTAATATCCTGCTAATTTTCTGGATGCTTATTTAAACTAAAGAGAAAAAAAAAATCCTCCATAATAAGTGGCATTTGCCTAGACAGATGTGTCGTTCCGCCCTTTAAAACCCCACTAAGCAACCATCTGGCCCTAAAATCCATACTGTTTTGATTTTAAACTTGCTTTAATTTTCTAAATACATCTGCCTCACTCTTTCTGAAGTTATCTATGGTGACAGATCAAGTCACACCTATTTTTTTGTCTTCTGTCCAGAAAAGACTTAACAGTGTAAATCTGATGATGACAAAGGTTTCAAGGAGGGTACAAATCCCATTGAATATCAAAAACTAACATATTTTCTCATGATTGCAGGGAGCTCAAAAGTCAAATCTCATGAGGTGAAGTTGTGATTTTCCCACTAATAACCATTCCCTCACCCTCCTCCCTCAAAATCACATGAGCAACTTCAAAAGAAAAGCTAGCTTAGTATAAGTTAATGCTACTGCATTTTTCTTAATTGTGTGAAGAGAAGGAAAGGTGAATATTTCAGTGACGATCTCTTTAAAAAGTAATCTAACTATTCATTAGGAATTCCATTTTTTTTCTAGCCTGATATCCAGCACTATAATAAAATGAAGATATTACCGTATCCAATCAGGACAATAATTTAACTAAGGTAACATGACATCTCAGGCAATTTATCACTAAAATCTCAACCATTTAATACGAAAGCCAAAAATGTTAGAGTTATGCCGTTATTCAAAGTAAATTAAAATACTCACTTATTTTCTTTAGACTTCCTTCTTCTCCCATTTCTGTAATTGGAAAAATGTAGAAAAAAAAATTTATCAATCAGGTGGCATAACAGATTACACCAGCTTGTCAAAAACTTACCAGATTGCTGAATATCTCGTCATAATGAAACACATGTCAGCAAAATCCAGCCAAATTTGGGAATAATATCAAGACTGTGATTCCACATATCAAGGCATTAAACATATGTGCAAGTAATAAGGATTGTTTCTTGAAATTTAATGGTTTTATTGCAGTAAGCTTCTTTCCAGATATTTTGTACTTTAAGTAGCTACACTTTGTAGAGCAATAAAAAATTTTGTTTCTGTTGCAAAGATTCTCATGCTTCTTTTCTAGGTATGCTAAAATAAAAGCAAAAATGTCAGTTTTAAGAAGGGATTTTTTTTCAAAGAACGTCCTAAACTTAAAGCTGTATTGTGATTTCTTTGCAGATTTTTGTTTACAATATAAGTTCATAGTCTAAAATTAAAAAAATAAATAAACTGCAAAAAAGTAAATAAACATGTACAATAATTTTCCAGGCACATTTTGCAAGGCAGTAAATAAATCAACATTAGTGAAATAGTAATTAAAGTGTTACTTGTATTGATAGCAAACTGCTTCCTGCAAAAAGAAAAGAAAAAAAGAAAATAAACCCTACTATTCATTCATTTTTAATACCTGGTGGGCAGGTTTTCAAGGTATCCAGGCACTTCAAAAGATGCAAAATGGTGCATGGCAGGATTTTAATTGTATTGGAGAGGAGACACTCAGATGTTTTTGGAAACCTGTGCCTAAATACCACTACAAATTAACTCTGCATGACTATTATGAGAGGAACGATATATGAACCCAAACTGAAAGACAGCTGTAAGTTTGACTGAAATTAATAAGAATTTTGTATATTAGGAAACTTTTCAATAATCATCAATTAGACTACCTTTAGCATTCTCTCCATTGTGTTTTAATACCGAAAGCTAATTTCCAGCAGAGTTCCCCAGTCAGCCCCTGCTTTGTTCTAACTTCTGCGGTCACTACCCCTCCACAAACCTGGAGGCACTGGACCTCCTTGGCAAGCAACCTCCAGGAAAGGGAAGAGGACAAAGCAGCTGCAGAGAGGACAAGCTCAACTCTGCCACCACCACTGTGGAAGAGAAAGCACTGCAGGCGATTTGGTGCCGTTTCTCTGGAAAGAGTATAACATTTATTTCAGCCTCCTGAGGTCCCCCTGACTGTGCGTTTACAACACAGGACAATTGCTAAGGAAGAACGCTGACATCAGGATAAAGGTTGCAGTGGAGGGAGGGTCACCATAAGCATCTCCACTGGCTCTGTTCAGGAGCTGTTGGATAGGCAGATGCAGAGGGAAGAGCAATTTGGAGGGCTGAGAAGGCTCTGAAAAAAATCATGTAAGTTGTGTTAGAGGTATGAAACAAACTGAGGGAAATAAAGCTCCACTAACACTGAAGAATTTATCTGCAGTCAATGGGAAAAGAGGTGCAGCATAAAACTACTGCTGCTTTGACCCAGCACACAGGCCAGAGGCAGCAGACAGGGCTGAGATACAGAGCAGCACAGTACATGGACAGGAACCAGGAGATTCAGACCCACCTTATTCACCACAGAAGGCACGATCAAGGCTGCAGCCAGTAATAGGGCACAGGAGAGGCAGCAAGGAAAGGGAGAAGCGGTTCAAGGTTGGTGTCTTGCAGCTCCAGTCTCCACTGGAGAAGGGTCAGAGAGAAAACAGCATTAATTTTATTAATCATGAAAAACAAGTGGTGAGAGAAGAAGAATGTAAAACCTGGAGACAGCGGTGAGGGAGACCACAGCTCCTTGCTGTAGGCGTTCAGAAAGCAGAGAGTGATTGATCACATCAGGACTAACACTGAGATCGAATGAGATGAATTGCAAGTTTCAAGCAGGCAAACAAAGCTCTGGAGATACTCGTTTCTTGCTCTGGGGTCACAATAAGAATTGAGCAATTGAAAGGGTCAATTCAAGCACTAAATTCATGTAAGAACAGCAGTGGAGTGGCATGATAGGCAGTGCTTTAAGCAGTTTCACTTACGTTGTTTCCATTGGTACTTCTCATAAACTGGTGTAAATTCCAATTAACAGATCAGATCAACTGTTCGTCTCTGAATGGAGCAATTGTATCCCCTCTGTGTCCATAAAGTCAAAGCCATTTCCAGAGTCTGTGTTCCCATGGCACTGTTAACACCACTGAAAATTACCTTGCACAATCAATACAATAAGTGATATCGCACGGCTCAGCAGGTAATATTTATGATTATTGTTTCTTTTAGATCCAGCACCATGGGTGAAGAGAAGGCAAAAAAAATAGTAATGGCAAAAAAAGCAATCTTTGTAAGTAAAAATACTAGTAAAGAACAAATAGCCATTAAGGCCTTTTGTTCTGAAGCGATGGAAAAATGTAGCTACGGGTAATTGTACTCCTGCAAGTGGACCTTACCTTCCCTCATTTATAGCCCAGTCTGTGCTACGTATATGAATTACTTATATTATATAAATTAGGAGGACTATGGAACAAAGAATAGTATAGGAAGCACTGAAGTGGCTAAAAGTATTAGCAAATTGTTTTACTACTCTCAGCTAGAGAGGATCCCTATTAGCCTGAATTATCCCATTATTTTTCTTGATGGACAGTCCATCAGGTCCAGGAGATGAGAAAGTGCAGGGCAAGCCTAAATAAACTTGGGACTAACCCCTTCCATTTTACATAGGAATGGCTCTCCTACCCACTGAACTTTGCTTCCTAATGTCACCTTTTTTTCTCTATTTGGGCTTGAAAAACACCTGAAAAGCAAAGCATACTTCTCCCAGCCCAACTCTTCATTTACCACTTCTGAAAGGTGAGCCTGCTATAAGGTCAGGTGATACTCCTAGTTCAAGAAAGGGTCTGACCACTGTAATAATTATAAATGCAATGTGTAAAAAAAGAAATATTAAAAATCCACACTTTACAAGGCAGAACATCCCTAACTTTAAAAGGGAGAAAGAGAAGAATATGAAACAAAGTGAGAGTCACTTCATTACAGGCCTACACAGTTTTCCCACCATTTTCATTATTATTTCTCATAAACTCATAATAATAAAGGGTGGAGCACAATAAAATTTTGAGTCTACAAAATTTCCAGTGTTCCACTTCCACTATTTCACAATTAACTGAGCAGAGTTTACAAAGATCATAATGCACCCCACTTGGAAAAAAAGAGTCACACCACGGTAAATTATGGGTCAAAAAACTGTTGGAATTTGTTGTAGTGGAAACAGCTGCGATAGCACTGCTACCTCTTATAGATTGGTTTTATTCTGTTGCCCATCTTTTTTTTTTGTTGTTGGAATCCTAGCCTATAACATGCTTTTTTTAGCTCACCACAGTAACAGCCCAGCCAGACGCCAAAGGGTAAAAAGGAATCAGCAGGAATGAGGACCAACTTCCTTTTGCCATACTACATGATTTTTTATGTAGATTTCATTGCTGATTTCAGTTTGTAGTTTCAGTTAGGAGTCTGGCATCACTTGATAGCACAATAAGGACCTTTGTATTTAAATATTTATTCTTCCAAATTCATTTCTGATCATAAGATGCAATCATTACATGTGATGAGATTATGTGATGGACCAGAACTCCATGGGCTGTGCCATCACCAGAATACTGGCAATGACAGTGCCCAGCAATACACACAGTGAGACCCTGTGGCACTTTGTGTGAAAGAAAACACAATCAGCAAAGGATTATTTTTTTTTTTTAGAAATCTTTTTCCTTTACCCTTTTTCAGTGGAGATACCCATCACAGTTAGAAACATGAACTATATTTATAATGGGAACTACAAAATGTCTAAGAAACCAGCAGCTATACTACCAAAACAGGTAATTGATTTCATACAGAATCATAGAATAGTCAGGGTTGGAAGGGACCTTTGGAGATCATCTAGTCCAACCCCCCTGCCAGAGCAGGGTCACCTACAACAGGTTGCACGGGACAGCGTCCAGGCGGGTTTTGAATGTCTCCAGAGTGGGAGACTCCACAACCTCTCTGGGCAGCCTGTTCCAGTGCTCCACCACCCTCAAAGTAAAGAAGTTCCTCCTCATGTTAAGATTTGAGCCTAAAAACACCCCACAAACTGCTACCTTTTAGTTTAAATTTCACTATATTCTTATTGCGTTTTACAATATAGAGGTTCTGTTGATCGGTAGTTACCATTCCTGTTAAAATTGACTGAGTTAACAGTCACATATAAGTCACATATAAGAATATGAATCATATGAGTCACATATAAGAAGGGGCAGCTCTTTGAATTGTTTCACAACCCCATTAACCTTTCTCAGTAATGGTGTTCTGCCTAAATTTCAGCAGGGGTAACAAGGACCCATTTCCCCAATTTAATTCAATTTTTCCTGTTAATAATTTATTCTCCCTCCCAACCTGCCATGCAGCATTGGTTTGAGTCACACAGCAGGTTCTGCACTTCACCCAGCCTGGATGACTACTTTTCCTCTTGCTCCCTGCATTACAGGGTCAGCTAGTGTTTGCCCACATGTACACTTGACCCGGAAGAGTCACTGAGCAGCATCGCAGCACATCGGCTACAAGGAAATATGTTCTGAAAAGTTCCCAGATTTTAGAGTGACCAGCAGATTTTGTGCTACTGGAGTACAGGATTGTGTCAGGTTCTCCAGCCTCTTTTCCCCCTTTTGACCCACCATGCACACAACCTGATGTCCACACCAGCATTCGGGAAATAGCTGTTGCTCTATTGCTGTGACAAAGGTGGCTTCCATACCTCTATCTTCCTTGGGTTTAGAGATTTCTGGTGGGTTTCATGGACATTGGTCCAACGAAAGAATAAACATGCAGCTGTACCAGCTAAACCTCCAGCTTCTGGCACAGCAACATTCCTTTCCATAAATTATCCCGTTCAACCTAGTAACCAGTTAACACGGACTGAGATGCAATGCTTGAACTTTACAGTGTCCCAATCAAAGGAAAATAGAATTAATAACTCTCATAAAATATATACAGTAAATATGTGATTATATTTTAATGAAGATATAATGTTATAATGTTATGTGTGCCTAAGAGTCATGTGGAAATCAGTCAAGCTTCAAAATTCCATTTAAAAACTCACCTATACATTTGCCTACCAGAATTTCTTGTTTCAACAAGTTGTAGTGGAAATGTCATGAAACACCGTTTAAAAATTAAAAATAAAATTAAATTTTTTAAGTGATATTGAGATGAGTTGACCCAGATAAATGATTCAAAACAATCTATCTACCCTTCATTTCTATCAATGTGCAGAATAAAACCCAGGTGCTTCCCTTTTAACATAAATTTACAAGCAGAGTGATATGACTAGAAAAATATCACCATATATAGCAAGACTCACCACTGTGCCTTTGAAATCCACCACAGCAGATACATGAATACTGCAAAGTTTAAGGTGTTCTGCCAACACTCAGTTCTGTCCACATGTGCAGTCAGAGTCAAACAGGAGTTGACTCTTTTAACCTTTAAAAAATCTCTGCTAACAGTGAAGAAAAAGACAAGTGAAGTCTGATTCTTTTACGTTACCATGTTCTCAGGATCCAGCAAATACTCAAATGGACTTGTGAAGAAACTCAGTGTTACTTTTCTAATGGCTTTAAGCTCATTGGAATTTTGGTAGTGCAAGGTACAGCTACAGCTTTATAAAAGTGGTGAGAAGATCAGCTTTAACTCCTGAAAAGATTTTATATACTTTAAAAGACTTCTACAAAGTTGCATGGCCATTTTATAGAGAAAATTACACCTGTTCCCATTTTCCACTGGAACTACGATGCTAGTTTTACATCAGAAAAATTCAACTGATATCAGACTGCTGACAAATAAGTGAAAACAAGCACAAAGGTTCCTATCAGATATACTGAGTCATGAATCTTGAAAAAACATCAGCCATACGCAAACCCAGGTATTACTGAACCAAATCCCACATATTCAATACTAACTACTGCTTCTTTGCTAGAGTGACTATTTTCAAATGTTTGCAGGCAATTTAAAAACCTTTGGTAATGCACGGGCACTGAACACATCAGGAAGACAAAGAAATTACTATTTTCAGGCTCCAATGACAGGGACGTAAAAATTTTTCCAGGCTATCTTGTCCTGTGCTTAAAGTACCAGAGAATAACTGTCCCTATTAAGAAAGCCTGATAGAAACTCATTATGCAGAAATTCAACATAAGCTTATCAGACTTTCATTTCCTTTCTTTGCTCTTCCAGAAAGATAGAATCTAATTCTTTTGGTTTCAAATCAGGATAGCTGGATGTGGACTGTTCCTATTGATTACATGAAGCTGGAATAGTCTTTCCACCCAAATGCTAAGTGTTGCCATTCTTATGGCATAAGGTAACAAGAAAGATTATTCTAATTATCTTGAGAAATTTGAGGCCAGACAAAAGAACAATTGTCAGGTAGTTTTGGTGTTGGGTATAGCACAATTTCAGTTTTGTAGGCACCTAGATACTTCTACAATGTGATTAATAATGGGATAAAATATGCATAATTTGTGTGTGTGTTACCCTTTAACACCAAGTTCTCACCCCCAAAACAATGTAAAATTCCCCTGAGGGATATCGTCTGGAAACTAAGGTTATTTTGCATTTATTTCCAAAGGCATTTTGTCTCAAGTTTGAGAATATTTTATGGCATTTCTTTCTGACCCTGACAAATGTTTCTTTCATTGTTGAAAAGAATTCAGGTTAACAAAGAGGCCAATGTACGGAGCTTTCGCAAATACATGTATCTATGTAAAGTTGAGTTTAATCACTTATTGATTCATCCCGGTTCCTCTACACTGCCTGCCAAAGAAGTTTTAATACTGAAAAGGAAAGAAAAATACCAAAGCTATGGTCCTAATGGCAAAGTCATTTGCAGTGATCAACTACCATTCATAAGGTTTTGATGAAATATTACTTATAAATGGTGATTCCATCAAGAAGATAAAGTACTCTTAGCTACATTTTGACATGCAGAAAAAATTGCAATGTGATTGTGGTTTCCATAATGCTTATCCAAGTTTCTGAAGCAGACTTTCAGATTCCTCTTCTGCACATTTTCCTCCAGATACTAGGTACATTTTACGCATTTAGAAATATATTATCTGTATCTCCTTTGCTATCAAACAAAACATTTCTATCAAGCCAAACACTGAAAATACCCATAAGGTGGCTCATCCTTGTTTACCAGCTGAAAAAAAAACAATCACCAAAGTCATGGACAGCCACACGTATTTCAACGTTGAGGAAAAAGGTAAATTGGGCTGACTTACACATCGGAGATTAAGATCTTAGCATTCAGCTATCAAAGTTACGCTAATTTGCCTGAGAAGTGAGCCTGCTCTGTGATTTCCTGAAACACTAAGGAATTGAAGAATTAATCCTCCTTGATGCCGTGTATTTTGCAGCCAGGGAGAGCTGTCTGAGTGCAGCACACTACAGGATTAGACCCTCAGCTTCTTAGTCAGCCTGTAGAAAAACTTGGGTGTGAAGGAAAGGAATACAATGTGTTGTTTATCTTGAACTGAATGTGCTTCAAACATAAAGAATTACTATAGCTTGCGGTATATTTGAAATCTCTAAGTTTTTCCCCATTTAATAAACTCCCTGAAAGAAAATCTGGTTACTTGCTAAACCCTGTTAGTTATGACCTTATTGTATGATAAGTATACGTGATCCTGTAAGCCATGATGAAGGTAAATGATATCGACAGAGAAAAGGGAGAGACGTATCAAGGAGACGAATGAGGTGACAGCTCTGTGCAGCAAACTAGAGCACAGTGGATTTTTTGAAAACTTTTATTACTGTAGACAAAGTCAATTCAAACACTTTGAGTATTTTGCACATAAGAAAAGGTCAGTCTGCACCCAAACAAACAAAAATTATTAAGAAATGACCTTCACTCAACAACAACTCCAAAGAAAGTGGACATGGCAACAGAAACTTGATGTTTCATGGATTTGCATAATATTATTAAGGAATTGTCTAAGAAGGGCACCAGGATGAAACTGTAACTCATTGAAACTTTATTTCTCACTTTATTTCTATCCACGGTGGCTTAGGAGAACAGCATGATTTCTCTCCAAGAATACACCACAGGGTTAAGGAAATTTGATATCAAGTCCATTTCACAACAAGCTCTCTGAGTGAAATTTAAGACATCAAATCTCTTCACAGTTTATTCCTTAATTAGTAGGATAATTAGTATTTCCACTGTCAACACTAAATACCATGAAGAGATTTGAAGCTGTGTAGGGCGACCACCTTGGTGTAACCACAGCACAAACAAACCACCTCTGTCAGCAAGCTAAGAAGCCCCAAGAACAGCATCTAGGATGAGCACACTAAAATGGGTATTGTTTGTTCTTACACTTACACAACTACTTTTTTGCTAACTTTGAAGCACACTGAAAGTACTTTTCAGTCACAGTCATTGATTGGTGTTACTGCTTCGGCTAGGCTCTGAACAAGACATTTTTTGTGCGTGTGTGAGTGGCATCACTGTGCAGATCATGCTTGCATTAAAAAGAGTGAGAAAGAGTGACAGAAAGAGAAGGAGAGACAAAGAAGAAGAGAAGAAAGAAATATTTGCTGACTGCGTTAACTATCAGGTGGTGAGATTTCATTCACTAAATATAAACAAATAAACCAAAGAAAACTTTGCCGGTGTAGTAGCTGGACCTCAGAACACAGGAAAGCTTCTGTTGCCTGCCTCCAAAAGCAACAGAGAGTTCATAAATGTGCCAGTCTTGGCAGTAATTTAGCGGACACCATCTGGCATAGGTGTCACAGCCCAGCCTTGCAGAGACTGGATTGTAAATCTTAAAGCTGTGATGTACCTTAGGGAGCCACTACTGTTCTGTCATGAAAGAAATAAAACAAAAACCATGGTTAGATGAAAGTGCTTCAGATGCTGTTTTGTTTTCTCCAAGACTGGGAAAAGAAACATTCTCCCTTTCTCTGAGGGATTTTTGCTTATAAACAATGGTATTTTTAACAGCACTGTAATACAGCTGTGGGAGTTGTGTGCCCACTTTTTTTTATAACTGGCAGCAGAGGTGAAGAGCTATAAGTTATTTTCAGTGTGAACTCGACTCAGTGAGTCCATGCACAGATGTGCTCAAATGCATTGACGTACAGGAAGGCACAAGATCACACCCTGCAGAAGAAGGCATTGGATGTAACTTCCATGCACCTGAAGCAATTAAGCCTGGTGCACTTAGGAAAGGGAGCACTAGTGCACAGATTTAGCTTTTCTACTCCTTGTCAGGGCACATAATTATTTATCATGAAGTTACTGATACCTGGTGCAATTTTTTGCCATTTCAATTATGGTAACAATGTTTAGAAAGACTATTATGCCAAAGGTTCATGACACGTAGCCTTGCACTGCTACAGGGCTGCCCTTTTGACCCATGGTCTAGCACCAGAAATTATAAAGAAACAGCAAGAAATTAACCTTTGGTTCTTTGCAGGACTCCCTTCCTCCAATCCCATCTTCCCCCAGTCTTTAAAAGACAACTACCTTTCCAATGAATATGTTTTGAACAGTGGGGCATCTGGAACAAAAGCTACATAAAAGCGTATTCTAATATGGCGACCAGAAGTCCACTTCAGAGAAAATGGGTTTTAGAGACATTTCATCTTCACAGTCTTCAACTGAAGTTGACAGGCTTTTAACACTTTGGAAAAAAGGCCCAAACTGCAACATAAGTGCTCAAGGAAATTATGACCAACAGTAGGCCTCAGTGTATCTGCTGAAACTGTTGCTATTTATGCACAGAATAGAGTTTCAGGCACATGACAAGTTCTCATTACATATTGATTAATAGTCAAGATGAGGAAAGACGACAATAGTTCAGATTATTTGAAGAATATGTTTATGGCTTGAACACCTGCATAAAATTTCAGGAAAACACATCTGTGCCTCTGAAGAGATGGTCTCTCAGATGCTTTGAGTAGAAGTGGAGCCCACACTAGTATAAAAGACTTTGTACAAAAGCCAGCTTTCCAGCTTCCTAAAGACTTCCGTGGACAAAGGAAGAACATCTTGTTCTGAGCATCTTTTCTGCATCCATGAATGTCATAAATCTTCCTTGCTGTCACTATTTGTCCTGCTGTTTTCCTTAAGTCTGTAATCTTTTCAGGGCACAGCCTACCCTTTTCTGTGTATTTATACCCCAAGAAGACTCCAGTCGTTGCATCCCACCTCCTCTGGCACATTGCTCTTGGAACAAGTGTAGCCTTTTGAGAAATAACATATCATGTCTTTCTGCAGGTCTTCATGGCAGCAGAGAAAGGTACCGATGGACATTTCAAGGACGTAACAAAGCAGTTCCTGAGCAGAAGTTGGTCTAGCAAACAATAAACACAGGTGAGATGTAAGAATGCCAGTGTGGTAGAGGAGAGCATTGCAGGTTATTACAAGAGTTTGTGAAACCTGCAACAGTACATTACAGGTTAAAGTCCATTGTGAACTAAAAATCCACCCAAATTGTACAGACCAAAAGCAGAATTTAAATGAAAACAAATAATTCACCCTCATTGTATTAACACCCAGCAACAACAGTGTTGTGCTTAAAGCACTGTATCTCCATGCTTTACCTTAATCTGCACTCATTAGGCCACTTCTCTGTGGCTTGTTACCTAAATATTGTAGGAAAGTGTTTCATAATCAGAGGTTTTCTGGGCTCTTGTGGAGTGACTAAACTACATTGTATAAATAAATATAGTAGCAGTCCATTGTCTACCTATGTATACATAACATTTGTTTACAGAAAACAGACTTTAATTCAGGTGGATGTACAAACACCATACTTTGGCAGATCATATTTGTTTCTTCCTCTTTTTCCCCCAAGCTCCACATTACGAAATTGACACCATTTCTGTGAAAGCCAAAAATCCTACCATTTACATTATAAGACATGGGGGATGAGGGCTGTCTTGTTTTATTGGAGCAATACTAGAGAAGCTAGAAGGAATCTGCTGGCAAGTTTGATACTGACCATAGTTCACAACAAATGTTACTAGCCAGATTCAATCCCTGAGCAACATGCTACAGTACTTTCATGGTGCCTTAAGCACTCTGGATCCTTTAATTTTTATTTAAATATTCTGGCTTCATGCCAACAGTCCAGCTCTGGCAATTTCTGGGTTTCCTTAGTGGTGTTATTTACGCAGAAATTACAGGGCTCCTCCTGGAGCTGTCACTTAGAATCAAAGAATCATAAAATCATAGAATAGTTTGGGTTGGAAAGGACCTTTAAAGGTCATCTGGTCCAACCCCCCTGCAACTGATGTTTCCAAGGATGGGGCATCTGCCACCTCTCTAGGCAACCTCACTACCCTCATCATAAAAAAATTCTTCCTTATATCTAATCTGAATCTATTCTCTTTTAGTTTAAAATCATTGCCCCTTGTCCTATCATAAAAGGCCCTGCTAAGAAGTTTGTTCCCATCTTTCCTGTAGGCCTCCTTTAAGTATTGAAAAGCCACAAAAGAGCAATTACAGAAATCATACAATAAGGGTAGGAGATGAAACAGGGAACAGCAAGTAAATGAAAACACATTTCAGCTGTAAAAGGATGACATCTGTTCATCACCTGAATCAATGTCACACACAGGGAAGTAGTGATCCCTTAAGTAGTGGCAATTCATTCAGGAATCTGGGAGCTTGCTCTACCATGAAAGCTCATTTTGGGCTTTGGTCCTACAGGAAGTGGCTGTGTTTCAAGCTTTGCTATGCAGGAAAGTTCATCTTTAGACAGGGAAGGGTGGATATGCTATCATAACCTTTGCTGTTTCAGTGCTAAACATCAGTAGCCACAATATTAGAATGAAAAGCAGCTCTTCCACAACACAGACAAGTTACATCACACAACAGTCACAGGGCCAAGTGGCACAAGCCCCAGGTTGCTTTTTGTCAAAGCTACAGTTTGGGGAGGAAACTGAGTAGCAAAGGACTATGTTAATACAAATAGCTGCAAATGACCAAACTCTACAATGGCAACAGGACCACCAGCAAATGGACTTCTTTCAGACCTAAAAACGGTCTGAAACTGAAGGTGATGGTATGTCTTTTTCAGGGGAAAGAACCATATGCCTCCCATGAGAGAAGTTACAAACTCCAGGAAAAATTTTAGTCCTTGTCCCCAGTAACAATAAGAACTTTTGAACAGTGAAAATCGATTTTCCTTCACTGCACAAAAAACATTGAAAGGAACACAGCAGACATACATATGAAATCCTACACAAAAAACTCCTTTAGTGAAAGTCTTTATAGATACCAGCTCTGCAAGTACAAAGAGCCTGATTTCTTTAAGGTGATAAAAACACGAACCTGTAATTAGAAGCCATTTTCTTTCCATTCACCAAACCTCGCAAGTTAGGCTATGAACCATAAAGGACTTGTTCACACAAACCAAAAAAAAAGGTGTTCAAGCTGTCTGCCAGCAGCTGCTTACCACCAGCTCTGAACAATGCTTGACAGGACCCCCTGTACAGTGTTAGAAGATGCAGGGAGAATCTTATTTGGGAAGAGGGAAAAGAGAAGCAGCTTTGGGATATTTTAGAAAACAAATAATTCTGTGAGTGTGAAATACGATGACAAAGCCCTTATTCCTCTACTGTGATGACTGAGGGTGCACATGTAACAGAATGACTCAGGGAAGAAGACCACAAGATACAAGTTATGGAAGGTCATGTTCAACCTACAGTTATGAACACCCCACTTGCCATATAAGATAAAGGACAAATTATGGTAGGATAAACTCATCTACCAACCACTTTTCAAAGCCTGTCTCAGTGTTAACAGAAAACCCAGTAAGATTTGAAATTGTAATGCTGGTGATGGCTTGTCTGGGCTATTGACTGCTTTTAAAGTCTGAATGTGCAACTGAATATACAGCTAATGTATAATTAATTGTGGAATATTTAGGGTTTTTCAGTTGAGAGAAAATGAAGCACTACGCACCACTTAGGGGCATGTACATCAGACTTGGAGCCAAAGACCCAGAAATTCAAATTCTTGCATGAGCCTTAGCAAATAATTTAACTTGCCTGCTTCTTTCTCTTCAGATATTCTAGATAGTTATTTATTCCTCTCCTTCAATGTCATTCTTATCAGTAACTTTAAATACTATTGTTGTATTTATGTATTGCACACCTAATCACATCTGAGATCACTAATAAACTCATATTAGAAAAATATCTGTTCTTTAGTTAAGCATCTAAGGTTGAAACTTCGCATAGCACGTAGCAATGTGTGTGGACTATAAAAACACTGCAAAGAGTTCATATTTCTTTTGATGTAAGAGGTCAAAATAAGCAAATCCTTCCTTACGTGACCTGAGATAGATTTGCATGTTAGAGACAGTACATTCTTAGCATTTAATAGTAAATTAAATTGTAGCTGTGAAACTGTTTGTATTAGTTTGTAGTAAATTAGAGCAGCCTACAAGATGGGAGAAGAATATTCCAGACTTCCTTTTAAATTGACCACAACAGACACAAAAGACAATCCAAGAATAGAAGTATTCTACACTGTGATGATAAAATCTAACTAGATGAATAATCCAGACTAAAAAAAAATTACTAAATGTTACCAGTAAGATGTATACCTGAAGTTTTAAAAAGATGGAAGGTCTGCTGACATTTTTAAGAAATATTGAGTAATCTCAAAAATAAAGATGTGCTACAAAGAACAAGTAGGGAAGGAAAAAATCAAGGCTGTAGAATCAGCCGTCTACATTTCTGAACTTCTGAATGCACAGCCAGGCAACCTCAGTATTGCCTTAATATACTTTTTCATCAGAGATACACAGTGTATGAACCAAAATAGGGTCACAACAGCAGTTTCTGCTGCCAAGCATTAGCATACAGTATGCTTTCCAGTTCATTTTTCTCTCTTAATAGTCCTATCTAACCCTGATTGGTATCATTTCCATTGCAACCTCTTTTTGCGATATGATTGCTTCACTGGGAACTTGCCATGCTATTTTGATGGGGAAAAGAAATGCTTTATTACATAAGAAAGATGGGTCATTTGAAAAAATAGCATAGGCTTCACTTACTTCAGGCTGGGGAATACAAAAGTCCCTGTAATATCCAAAATGCCCATATGTTTTTTCCATAAAGATACAGTATGGATTAGACATCACAACCTGTTTATATGGTGCAAACCAGAAACTATATTTTTATGATTCCCAGGAGGTACTGGACTGTTTTCACTTCTCCGGGGTTGAAGGGGTTGTTTCCTTGTTTCCTTGACAAGCTGACTCCAAGTTCCACAGAGCCATCACATAAAAATTAGCTAGAGTATTACCCAAATTGGAGACAGGTGTTTGCTAAGGTTTTTTCTATTTGGAAGTTGTAAACATCATCCTCTGTGATTATCAAAATCTAAAAACACATCTACTATAAATTTGCACAGTCTGTTTTAACGAATATGACTCCAGAGCACATGGAGTCTTCACTAACCAGGTATACACAACTGTTTCACCGAGTGGATTACAGCAACCTGTGGAATTCAGGAAAAAAAGGGTTCATAAATAATTCTGAACATCAGTTTTCATTAGGTAAACTATAAGGATTCACCAAAAGTACATCTGTAATTTCATATCTAACCTTGAATCTATCATACATGATAACTGAGAAATGAGAAACAGCCATAATATTGTTTAGAATAATTTCATAATATCTAGGTTTCTTTTCTGTGTATCAAGCTGTTAAGATGTCCTTAGATCGTATCTTCATACTTTTCTTGTTCACGGCCATTATGACTAGATATTTGCTTTAAAAAGCTACTGCTGAGTTTTCCATGCAATTGCTTCAGTTGAGAACCTGTGGACTTCAGTGAAACTCCAAATGTAATAATGTTTTGTCCTGATTGTTCAAAAAATGTCAAGCCTTGACAACACCAAACTTTTCTTCCAAAACCACATTTTATACTGAAAAAAGCAAGAAATCTATGGGAAATTGCAGGCCAGTATTAACAGCAAATTAGACTGGAATAATGATTTAGTTTTCCTTTTGAAACTTTATTTTTGTACAGAGATAGGATATGATGAAATTACTTGTGATACTACATGAGTATCTAATTTGTTTTCAGTCATCTGCAGTGTTCTCTTCCACTTCCCACCACACAGTATCTTCACCCCATTTCCTCATATCCCCTGAAACCACAACCATCGTCCTCTGCAGGACTGAACTACCAGCACTGCTAAAGAAATTAATACAGTTTCTGAAATTATTATTTAAAAATCCTCTAGTATGGCACTTAGCCATGTCACAATGCTTGATTAGGTCATTATCAAAATTTCTGTCAAATCCTTTTGCACCAGGATTTTCTGACAACATCCATTTCCAAGAGCAATCTAAATGACAAAAAAAATAAGTAAAATAAAATAAAATTTAAAAAAACAGACAGAGAGGAGGATAAGCTATAGACAATACAGCAAAGCGATTAACAGGATTAGAAATTCATAATACTGTGTGGTTTTACTGTGTAGAAGAAAAACATCATAATTACATTAGCAGGAAACCCAAAAAAATCTAGAATCTTTCAGGAGTGCAGTATTCAAACACTAAGAACAGGTAATACTGCTTAGCTTAAAGCATTTCTCAGTACAGGGTAAGAAGAGAGATCCAGAGGCTTCAAAAGATGCCATGTACCCTTCATCAGAACAAACTGACAGCTCTACAGAGTAACTGAGGCTGTCATGCGACAGCAGGCAGTCATGAAAGCATAGTAACCCCCTGAAACCAGGGCTGTGTAGGACTGTACCATCAGCACTGGTAAGAAGCAATTACAATTTCAAAAGAATAGCATCCCTATCATCACCTTTATTTCAGCATCCTACCCTGTCTCCTCAAGTGCCACACATTAAGAACTACTATCATGCTTGCTAGATTCATGGTTGTACCAAGTTGCCTACAGGCGTAAGACTCTACGCTACCTCCCACTAGGGTTCCTAGGAATAGGCACAACTTGACCAAAAATGCGAAGTTCTTAATGTTAAAAAAGGGGGCCAAAATGTAATTAAAAAAATCTAGAATAGTACTATAGAACAGGTAGGGTTCATCTTGCAGATGATTTTATCCCTCTTTAAGCCTCAGGTGTCAATTGTTGGAGACAGGACGACGCCCTCATGGGAGAATGAAGAGATCCAGTTTGTCAGGAGTGGTGTTCCCTTTCAGTTCTACCCCTGGGTGTTGGTGACATTATCAAATTACCTGGGCTGTGTGCCTGTATCTCATGTCAATATAACATCCCAACTGAATTATAGCTTTACAACATGCAGGTTGGTGAACAGAATTCTAAATGTAACAGATACATACTTACTACTTAATTGTTAAGTCTTTCAGCAACAGATGCTTAAATAACATTCAAGCAACTGGTTAACTTAATCAAAATTCAATTTTTATCTGAAGGGTTTTAAACCCTTTCCTTCATTCTTCCCTCTTGTTACTTCAACAATTATAGTTTATTTTCATATTGATTTTATTCCTCATTAAGCCTGAACCCTCCTCTCCTAAGTGACATATTGAAACTGTAACAACAACAAATTTTGTTTCTTCAGTAAATCCATTGTTTATTACCTTGTTTTCCAACAAAACAGAAAATCTATAGCTCTAGTTCCCCACTTTGCCATAAGGTCCATACACTGCCACCAAAGCAGATCAGGGAACCAGTACAAACATGATTAGGTACCTGTATGTTTAGATGCTCCTCCCTTGTGTCAATACATCAGAGCTGTCTTTAAATTACCTCAGCTATAAGGAGCACCCAAGCAGCAGTAGCTGGGACTTTAAGATGGGTGAATTTTTCCTCCTCTGCAGCTAGGCTACCATTTGCTACCTGAAGTAGGTAGTATGGTAGCCCCCACACTATTGCCCAGTGTCGGTCACACCAGGCCCAGAGGCAGTTATAAAGAAGGCCAAAAGGCTTTATTACTCAAAGAAACTATATGATATTCTACTGCAAACAAGGAAAATTTACTTTTTAAAAACAGTGCTCTGAGCATCTTAATCAGACAGGACAGAAACAAAGTATTGGTTTATAAAAAACTCCGCCACCATCCCAGGCAGATTCTTGCTCCAAGCATTGCTCCCAGACAGCCCTGTGGCACGCAACCCATTGCAGCAGGTGCTGCAGCTTCCCTGATTAGTCCCAAGGACATTCTCCTTGCCTTACCCCTCAAGCCCTGGCTGACTGCTGTTTCCTCCCTGCAGGTGCTCTGCAGAAGCAACAGGCTTCTACCGTCTCCCTGGAAATGCACCTGCTCTGCCTCTTAATGAAACAATCTCCACGTTGATCACAGCAGCTCTTCTCCTGAGTTTGCTCAACACAAACAGTTTCTCTTCCTCTGAAGGGGCTTAACTAAGACACTCCTTTTGTAAAGGCACGTAGCATGTTGCAGAGGATAAGCAAATAAAAGAGAAACGGAGCTATCCCAGAGACACCCGAGTACCACAGAGGCAGCAGCCTCATCTGCCTGAGGTGGGTAGTGCCCAACAGCTCCCAGCAGAGTAACCTGGCAGATGTAAGTGCTCTATACTGTCAGCAAGTTTGCAGATGACACCAAGCTGAGTGGTGTGGTTCACCCGCCTGAGGGATGGAATGCCATCCACAGGGATCTGGACAAGCTTGAGAAGTGGACCCATGTGAATCTCATGATGTTCAAGAAATCCAAGTGCAGGCTCCTGTAACTGGGTCAGGGCACCCCCCAGTATCAGTAGAGGCTGGGGGATGCAGGGATTGAGAGCAGCCCTGCCGAGGACTTGGGGGCACTGGTAGATGTAAAGCTGGACATGAGCCCACAATGTGTTCTCCCAGCCCAGAAAGCCAGCCACATCCTGGGCTGCATCAAAAGAAGTTTGGCCAGCAGGTTAAGGGAGGTGATTCTGCCTCTCTACTCCACTGTCGTGAGACTCCACCTGGAGTACCACGTCCAGCTCTGGAGCCCCCAGCACAGGAAAGACATGGACCTGCTAGAGCGGGTCCAGAGGAGGACCACAAAAATGATCAGAGGGCTGGAGCACCTTTCCTATGAGGACAGGTTGAGAGAGTTGGGATTGTTCATCCAGGAGAAGATGAAAGCAGAAATAGTTTATCCTGTGGTGGTGTCATTCGGAGGGTAAGAGAGCTACTGCAGTGACTCCACATTATTCCTAAGGAAAACAGCAGCAGGATGAGATTCTGCAAGATACGGAAAGCCACCAAGAACTCTCTGCACCTCCCAGACCCTGTAGAAACCCTCAAGGAGGCAGAACTGGAATCTCCTGGCAACACGGCATCAAAAGGCTCCAGGGAGATCTTATTGAGAGCTTTCAGTACTTAAGGGGGACCTATAAGAAAGATGGCAACAGACTTTTTAACAGGGCCTGTAGCAAAAGGGGTAATGGTTTCAAACTAAATGAGGGTAGATTCAGACTAGGTATAAGGAAGATATTTTTTATGATGAGGATGGTAAGGCATTGGAGTAGGTTGCCTGCCCAGAGAGGTGGTGGATGCCTCATCCCTGGAAACAATCAAGGTCAGGCTGAATGGGACTCTGAGCAACCTGATCTAGTTGAAGATGTCCCTGCTTATTGCAGGGTGGGTTGGACTAGGTGACCTTTAGGAGTCCCCTCCAACCCAAACCGTTCTATGATTATATAATCATATGAAATTAGACCCTAAATCACCCACTAGAGGGGACAAATTTTTTCAATGACTGTGTTGTGATTTAGGCTGAATTGGCCACTGGGGACGTGGGGGACCCCAGATGAGACTGACAGATGTTTCCCTCTACCCCTTTTCAAAGAGAGAGGCAGAGGAGGGAAAAAGAGACTTAAGAATTTAGAAGGAACTAAACTACTTTAATGAAATATTAATAATAAAATAAGAGGAAATAATGGAAAATATAAAAAACTGTATCAAGCTCCCAGGATGACAATTACACCACCAGCTGGCACTGGGGAAGTCCCAGGCTAGACTCAGTAATGGACGGGAACTGGATTCCAGATCTGCATTCAGGATCAGGATAAAAGGGAGACGAACAGAGTCCTCCTCAGATGTCAGCCATTGAAGAAAAAGGAGAGACCTGACCCTTTGATCCCACAGCTTTTATACTGAGCATGATGCAGATGGAATGGAATATCCTGTTAGTCAGTTTTGGGTCACCTGTCCTGTCCGCTCCTCCCCGCAGGTGGGACCCCACTGCTCTTTTCCGCTTCTGACCCTCCAACGGANGCACAATATGCTTTTAACTTCAGTATTTAGAAAAGGCCTAACTAATAAGCAAAGTTACTGAACAAAATTGGTCCAGTTTTACCTCAAACCAGGACAGACTGTCAGAAATCTGAAGAAGCTTGCCCTATAACTGTGACATGGAGGCGTACTTTCACAGTGGAAGAGAGCAGTAGCACATGCTAGTCTGTTGCTTAGGGCTTTAGAGCTGAACGTGTAAAGTTCAAAACCTGAATTCACTCTGCTGTATCGCAGTGCGATATTCCCTTTGGAATACAGACTTACAATTCTTACAGTTAAAATGAAAGCAGGCAAAATTGCAACAGCAACTGCCATCAATGGCAAAGCTTGTTTGTGAACCCTTCATGCTTTTGAAGGCTTTCCTTTGGAGTCATGTAGAATTAAGCTACACTTTCCTATTATGTGGTGTTTTCTGTTCAAAAATACCAAGAAGTTACACAAAATCTCTCAAAATTATTGTTAAAATACAGAACATTTCAATTGTGTTAGGAGGTTAAACAGAGGTTCATGAATAGTTTGGGTAAATTAGAGATCTTTTAGCAGTGGCAGATAAACTCACTGATTTTAAAATGAGTTCATAAGTACATCATTTTGGTGACTAAGCAAAGGAAACTTTATTTTATGCTTGATCCTGAAGATTTCTGCAGAACAAAACTATGAATGAAGCCTATACTGTCCCTTGCTACAAATACTTCGATGACTCCCAGCAAGCTGTAATCACTGGAAGGCTTGGCATTTGTTTACTGTGTGTCATTTCAGTGTCATCTTGTGAAACACTGCTCTGTTTGTCAGAGAAAGAGAGGATAATAAATGGAAAGGATCTTTTTTTTAAAAAATGGGCCACACCAGAGTTCTTTAGTCAGGCACTTGACCCAGGTATCTTTTGAAGGAAAAAAACCCAAAGAAACAGGTTTTCTACCACATTTCATGGGCCACATCCATAGACCCTCTAGGTTCAGCAGACTTCATATGTTTCTGCCATGATCTTACTGCTGCTATCCAGCTTTTCAACCTTCCCTTTTTGTTAGAACCCTCTAGCTCACCTAGTCTGCAGTTTCATGGCTCCAAATTTTGGTTTTTATCCCTTTTCATTCAGATGAAACAACAGAGTGCTGTGTTGCCTTTCCCCTGGGGGCCCAGCTGCCTGTATCTCAGGGACCAATGGCCAAATGCAAACATGGCCATGCTGTGTAGAGGAGAGGTGTAGCACGGCAGAGAAAAGTCAGTTTAGTTCTTGCATATGCAGCACCCTTTTGTTTTCCCCCCACTACCTTTGCTGGTTTTGACTGAAACACAAGGGAATATCCATACAGCTCAGACACATGGGAGACACTGATCATTTTGTGCTTGCTTTCCAAGGTATTAAAATAAGCACTAGCTCTAATGAAAAACTGCTTCTCTAAAGAATGTTAGAGTCGAGAATAATCTTTCCACTGACCTGGACAGAATATGAGTCAGAGCTTTTAGTACCCAGTGCAGGATGCAATGGACCTACAAAGCAACCTGACTGCAGACATACAGTGGCTTAGGGCGACTGCACAATCTAAAGCAAGGGAATGGTCAAATTTTTGAAATACAGCAGTATCTAGAGTGAAAGGAGGCAACACAACGAAATTACAGTTAGATAGAACTTTTCTGTTTCTAAATGAATTTTTGATGACTTTTTCAAATGTTACGCTCTGCCTCTTGCAACTTTTTTGTCCTCTCCATCCTTTATCCATTAAACGGTCCATTTTGATATTATGGCATTGATTTACAGTTGGTAATTATCTTGTTTTAATGGGTTTAAGGTATTTCTTGTTTTAGTGTGTGTCATCAACAAGATCTGTCTGTACAATACTCCTTTGGCTGAAAAGGAGTTTATTACCCCATAAAAATGTCCTCAGCTAAATAATAAATACATTCAACCCCCCATTATTTTATTATTCTTTTTTTTAAAAAATTTGGGGTGATTATTTATATTTCAGAAGGAAGAGAGGCTGCTGTCATAAAACCTTTAAGTGTCCCTGTAGATACAATATAGTCATTTATAAGATGCATTTGGCCACAGTGACTCACTAGTGACCTAGTACGACTGAAGATTAAAGCCAAGATTGCCAAGTGAGTTTGCCTTCTGAGGAGAAAGTAAGGTCCCTTTTGTATATTCTGGTCAAGGTTATCTAAAATAACAGAAGAACAAACCTGACATTCATCCCTTAAGAGAAGAAAGGTGTATAGAAATGTGTGTATGTGTATGTGTTTGGATCTCCATGTGTGTTTGTATGGGAAGGAAATTGTTTACACATTACAAAAAGCTCAGTCCTGTTTTTTTTTTTCTCATACAAAATCACTACTAAAGCAAATACAAAATTATATTGTAAGATGGCACAGTTTGGACTAAAATTAATGTCAATAAAACAAATAATCTGAGCCAGATAATCGGCTCTTTCTACACTCCATCCTGCCTGTACATTCAGGACTTTGTACGAACTTGGGTAGGCTGCAGATATGATCAAATTGGCTACTGCAGGACTGATGATCAGCTTCCGCAAGGATCTGCACAAAAACTCTTCTCACAATCATTCCATAAAAGCAAGCCTTACAATCTTCTCTATCTAATTTCCTTATCTTTTGGCTTTTTTAACCACAAAATGGTGCCATACTTATGGCATACTCATAAGGAGCCTCCAGGCTCTTGGTAGTCATTGTGGACCCAGACTGTCGGATCAAGTATAATAGTAGTCAATTAGTATATCATTATATGTAGGGGTATGGCTTATATGCTCTGATTAATGCAGCTGCTGTAGTGCACAGGCTACTTAACGGATCAGCTTTTTCTTCTGTTCCAAGTACAGTTGTGCACACAGGCTGTGGGCATCTGGGGAAATTTCTGGGTCAGAATTGAGATGTATCTACATCAAACCAAACCTTGTCCAGCTGCTAACTCCTCCCCTGAAAAGTCACTCTTATTTTTCCTTTTGTATGTGTAAATATTATGGTTAATTACTTAAGCCCAGTGTCAATGACACCATCATTTTGAAATGCCTTTCTCCTGAAGTTAGGATTTTCCCTCTATGCACAAAAATACATGTAAAAGCAAAGCTGAACTCCCATATTAACAGTCATTGCCTAGTGTATTGCTATACCTTATCCTTGCAGAGCCAGGCCCAATACGACTTATCTTTTCCCCCCCAAAAAAAAAAACATGGCCTTGACAGCAATAAAATGGCAGTCATATTTCTAATCAAACTTTCATAACATTTTTCTGTTGCCCCTGTGCAATTTTCCTAGCAGAAAGTGTACTGGCTGGATTATTTGCTGTAATGTTATGTTTCAAATAAAGATTACTGAGGGAAATTTAAAATCAGCTATTTATGAAGAAAATAGCTATTTACAATGTAAATAGCTGATTTTAACAGTCCCCTACCAAACACCAAAAAAAGTGTCTATGACCAACTCCCTAGATCAGGGCAGTAAATCAAATGTGTTTCAGTTGAGAACAGTTGTCTTCTCCACAGGTATCTAAGAAAAATAATTTGTAAGGCAGTCTCTGGAGTATTTACACAAAATAATCAGCATAAATGTGGACCATCACATGTCTCCGCTGGGCTTATCAGAAAAAAGTTACAGTAGATGAAAAATTATTTTATGAACAATAAGTAAATAAAATAAAAACATGACTACCTGTGGAAAATTCACAAACAGGGATTTTTAATAGAATTAATAAACAATCTTTTTTTTCAGAGTTCATTTACTTAACAGTTGCTCCAGCTCACTACAGGAAACACGGGACACAGTACTGAATTCAAAAAATCTAGTTGCAATAATCCCAGCCTGTGTGACACAAGAGAGACTTTATTTCATAAAGATCGGTCATCATCCAGCTTACATAGTTTAGTTCCTACCTTCCAATAGATTTAAAGAATTCCCTTGCAGGCTGTAACTAATAACCACACAAACTTCTTCATTTGGACAGCTAGATCAAAGTACTTGTCTGTACTGTCCCTTTCATTTAAAATTCACCCAACTTTTATGTTATCTAAAAGCAAAAGGATTTTTACAAGTAAAGAGAGCAAAACCAACCAAATCTATTTCTTTCCAATTCAGAAAATACTATATATTCTTGAGTTTGAAGACTGTATTTTTATTAAAGAAAAGCAAAAGTTTGGCTGTTTTCAAATTGTTACTGCTGTCAACATATATACATGTCAACTGTATAATCTGACACATACAGCAAAAACGTTTCAGCAACATATGTGCTCAGCCAGGCTTGTACCTGGTTTTGGAATAATTTCCATCCACACTTGGGTCAAAGTTACAGTTAAATAAATTGCCCCTATAAAAGCATGTTTCCTTCAAAATTGCATCTTTCAACATGGGATGGGAGAAGGTGTAACACAATATGAAGTCCTCATCCGTTGAAAATTTCCCTACAGCCCAGACCAGGAAAATTAAGGATAGATTTAAAGAATATTGATAAGACAACCAAGCATAATTTATGCTATCTCCTAAGATAAGGTAGAGGTATTGAATGTTTAATTTAACTGTTTCAAAAAACTGTGCAAGGAAATTAAACCAAGTGCGAGTTGCCTACGCAGAGAAGAGGGGACAGCAGTTTTTCGCAACATGCAGCACACCTTCCACTGCAAAGTCTCTCAAATACTGCATTGCCCAATAGGACATGACAGAGCAACATAAAGGAGCACGTCACAGAGAGACTGGTTAAGGTACACTTTTCAGTTCAACAATATGTCAAGGCAAATAAAGCTTTCCTTAGTCTGAGGAAGTAAATTCTTACCCAAATTTCTAGAATTGACCATAAAGTATTCAGGTTTTAGGACAGGAGGCCATATGTGCATCATTTAGTGATATAGTCCAGTTCATGTGCATGATTTGATCCTGCATCCCCTGAAGCCAGTAAAATTCCCATATGCAGCCTTTTTTTCCATTTTTTTTCAGCAATCCTACCAGTCTTGAACTTTACAAGAATGTACAGACAAGTAGGAGGTGGATCTAAAATATAGCAAGGATTATTTTGTAAATTGTTGAAATTTCTGCACATAAAATGCATTTCACCACAGGCCATCCAAGCTCACTATAGAATTCCAGGTGTATTTTGGGACAGCTTTGATCAGATGTGATATCTACATTATACTGATATGCTGATGGCTGCTTGCTTTCTTCTCAGACATTTCCCATCTGAAATATGACCATCTTTCCACTGGCCATACACTTCTCTTTCAATATACTTTATTCCCAGACTCAGTTATAAAGTATGCTTACAATGGATAAAACTCCATTTGCTGTTAAAACACCTAATTTAAGCACCCTGTTAGCTTTCATTCTCATACCCTTCCACTAACAGTTTTGTTAAGTTTCCTTTTAATAAGTGAACAATAATTGTATTAGCAGTACGCACTGTGCAAGGCTTTTTTTTCTAGGATATGCAAATAGGATATACTAGCTAAATCTTCTTAGGAGAATGTACTGACATTTTAGATTATATTATAGGATTGTAGAGACAAAGCCTTGTAAGAAGCTTTGCAATAGCTACAAGATTTAGAGTGAAGCTGTTTTATTTGGCCTATAATAATACTCTGTACTCATATGCACACTTTACGCACATAAGCACTCATACCCCTTGCAAAGATTACCTGTGCTATACTCCTTTTTCAGTAGCTCATATTTCCCATAACAAAATTATTCTTTTACTGCCTTCATTTCATCTCCAAAGAAGGTTTACTAAAGCGTTGCACTGGAACTCAGAAAATGCATTTTCAGTTGGATGTTTCAGCAGCTGCCTTGTACCTTTGGATAAGTTACAGTCTGCATGTACCGCTCACCTACATGTATAAAATGGCAGAATTCTACCTGTTTTCCCTCTTTTTTTTTTTAATCTTTTGTGATTTTATGCTTTTGGTCTAGTTCTGACTCTTGTCATTTGTACCAGACTTTCAGGGCAAGGTATTAGTAACGTGAAGGGGACTACAGAGATGGCCTCTGAGAGAAGTAGTCAGGAGCTGTCCACATGTCAGATGGAGCCAATGCCATCCAGCTCCAAGACAGACCCGCCGCTGGCCAAATCTGAGCCCGTCAGCAGCATTGGTAGCACCTCTGTGATATCATATTCAAGAAAGGGTAACAATTGCTGTGCAACAGCACCTGGGAGAGAAGAGTGAGAATGTGTGAGAGAAACAGCCCCGCAGACACCAAGGTCAGTCAAGAAGGTGTGTGTGTGTGGAGGGTGCTCCAGGTGCCAGAGCAGAGGTTCAGCCCCTGGAGAAGACCATGGTGACACAGGTTGTCCCCCTACAGCCCATAGAGGAGTACGGAGCAAATATCCACCTGCAACCCACGGAAGACATCATGCTGCGTTAGGTGAGTAGCTCATGGAGAGGAGCCCACACCAGAGCAGGCTCCTGGCAGGACATGTAGACCCAATGAGAGAGAGGAGCCCACGCTGGAGTAAGTCTTCTGACAGGACCTGTGGCCCACGTTGGAGCAGTCTGTTCCTGAAACACTGCAACATGTGGAAAAGACACATGCTGGAGCAGTTTGTGAAAAACCGAAGCCCATGGGAAGTATCCTTGCTGCAGAAGTTCCTGAAGGACTGTCTCCCATGGGAGGGACCCCACATTGGAGCAGGGCAAGAACATGAGGAAGAAGAAGTGGCAGAAAAATCCCCATTCCCCATTCCCCTGCACCACTCAGGGGGAGGAGATAGAGAAGTCGGCAGTGAAGTTGAGCCTGGGAAGAAGGACGAAGGGTGGGGAAAATTGTTTTAAG
This sequence comes from Ibidorhyncha struthersii, assembly GCA_013398815.1. Lineage (NCBI taxonomy): Eukaryota > Metazoa > Chordata > Aves > Charadriiformes > Charadriidae > Ibidorhyncha > Ibidorhyncha struthersii. The sequence continues at coordinate 109,122 of VZSZ01006159.1, read as the reverse complement.
ATTGTTCTTATTTCTCATTATCCTACTTCGTTTAATTGACAATAAATTAAATTGATTTCCCCAAATCAAGTCTGTTTTCCCCATGATGGTAACTGGTAAGTGATCTCCCTGTATTTATCTCAACTCAGGCTTTTTTTTATTGCGTTTTCTCCCCTTGTCCTGCTGAGGAGTGGGAATGAGAAAGCAACTGGGTGGGCACCTGGCAGACAGCAAAGGTTAACCCACCACATTATTATACAATGCTTAGAAGCTCCCAGAACAATTATAATATTAGAAAAAATCTGCAATCATAAGAGTATTTTAAACCTATAATCTCACAAACTCCATCTTTTTATTACTTTGCAAGCCAATTTATAAATAAGTCTTCAGCCCAGTCTCTAAATGGTCATGTTCAGATGTCCTCATCAGCCTCAGATTAGCATCTTCAAAAAGAAATTGCTCACTGGAAAAGTAAAGTGGTACTTAGCTACGTAAGTAGGAATTTTGTATGCTTAGCAATTGACACCCTAAATTCCCAAAGTGTGTCCAAGCACTTGATTAAATTTAAGTGCCTGTTTAAGTGCTATGGTGAATAAGGGGCAGAATACAGTTTTGTAAGAAGGTTTTGTTGCCCATTTAATTTGCTGGCACATGGATGGATATACCTATTCTGGGATCAGCACTTCGGAAAGGTTGACAAGGAGAAAAGGCAAAAGAAACAGTGATTAACAAATGTGAGCTCACCAGATAAAAGGGAAGAGGATGGAAGTGTCAGAGCTTAAGATGAGGAGTTAGGAGAGGGCTCTTGAATAAACTCTTACTGTGAGAATAAAGCAACCTTTAGCCTGCACCTGAGCTCCCCAACATGTAAAATGGACTTAACAGTTGTTTTCTAACCTATATGAATGTTGTGAAGTACATTGCTTTAATTATTCTGGTAGAGCACAATCCTGTTGCCATTCACATGTGTACTCACCAGTTTTGATTCAAGGACATACACATACAGTTTAATGATATTCAAAGTATACCAGAAAGTGTCAGAAAACTAAGCAAGCACAGTGCAGATGATATTTTGATTTTAAAAGAGTTATTAAAAAATTTGAAAAATTTACTTAAAAATCAGCTTATTTTTTTTTATTTTGCAGCCCATTATGGCTTTACAGGTACATGTCACAGAAGACAGAAGCACTATGAAGCCTACCATTGCAACACAATGACCCTGTGTTTAGAGAAGATGACAAACTTAACAACTCTTTATGTTAAAACATTGCAAAAATGCTCCTTATCTTACAACCTGCCCTAGGTCGATAGAGCCCTCATCTGCACTCACCAGCTTTCAGGAAAGAAAAATTGAGGTTTTCATGTTTTCCTGAGTCACAGGGAATCCTCCCTTCCTTTCTGCTTGCCACTAGAGAAACGCAATTGCAGCACTCTACAACAGTTTGCACTACCTTTTTGGTAGTACTGTAACAAATTGGCTGGTTTGGGTTTGTTTGAAGATCCTTTTACAGGTTCCCCCACTCTAACCCACCCAAATTCTTTGAAAGCTAAGGCATTTAAACTTGCAGCACACAAAGCTGCACAGTATTTATACTTGTCCAAACACAACTGTGGTTGGCTGCTTTGTATAAAATCTAGAGACAGAAGGAACAAAACCTGAGAAATATTGCTACAGTGATGACAGAAAGACATTAACGGAGTACAGGGGCAATGCAGAGCTGTCTAAATCTATTGTTTATACATGGGTTAATATTGCCTGAACTGCTTGCTTAGCTTAACATAAATAAAAACTAAAGAAAAAGGCAACTTTCGCCCAAAAGAAGTATGAACTGGAATCCATTGGCACAGCAAAATCAAAGTTGTGACCTCATCCATCTCCATGATCTATGTTACTATGTGAATTTTGTCTTTGGTTCACTTTGTCTAGTTATTGATGGCAAAGAGCGAAAAGAAGCTGCCTTTTTCCTGCAAAGATTAAAAATTCAAACACTGGGAAACAGAAGGGCAATTATCAACTGTATTTTTAACCCTGCAAAAAGAAACTTGATTACTTAATCATCAAAGAAATAGTTTCCGCCAAAACAGGCCAATATTTGAAAGACAGAGAACAGTGGAAAAATCCTTTATACTGTTTTTTGGTGTTCTTTCCTCGATGCTGTTTTGCCCTGTGTATTATCCTGTGCAACTCATTACCTGTGTGCCCTTCAGTGCTTCTAGATTGTATATATGATATGGTAGCAGTTTTCAACAGGTCATTTAAAAAAAAAAGATTCCTAAAATACATCACACTGAGTCCAAGATAAGAAGGCATTTTGATTTTCTGAAAACCAGATTGTCACTGTTGAATACAGCCAAAGATAAAAAGGAAAGTGTTGCCAGTTTATTTGCAGTCATGTCAAAAGCATGGAGATTCTGGTTAAAAAGAAAAAAAAAAAAGACAAAAATCTTTTTTTTGCTGAAACTCCTGCCAGATCGTTGGGTCATAACAATAGTAAAGCAATGAAGGAGAGAAGAACTGGGTAGAAGAAAAACAGATTGTAATGTGAGGTCCATTCTGCTGAGCCTTTGGGTTAGAGCACTGGACTGACACGCAGGANAAATATATCAATAAATATTATTTTAAAGTATTTTATACAACTACCTTATGTTTCCTTGGAGTACCATAGAGAGGTATCAAAATGCTTTCTATCTGTATATTCATGGAAGAGAAATCTGCCCTTCAAATATTTACTTAGTCAAACCTTTCACTGAAATCCCCAAGTTGTGCTTATTTGTGGTGTAGTTCAGTTTTACTAGATTTTGATTACTCCTTCCAATACAACACAGTACATGGGATTCTTAAGCTCTTTCTTCTAGATTTCAGTGCATTTAAATGCTACATTATGGTCAAGAATTAACAAAGTTGTTTGGATTGACTTCTTTTGGATTATTTCTGTGACCTTGAAGAAAAAGTTGGAAATTCTGCATTTAAATTAACCTAGAAAACCATTGTTAGGTGAGAGCAAAGAAATCCATGTTTAAAAAGTCATACCTTTTTACAACATATCCCAGTTTGGCATCTTGGAAGTATATCGCTTTTATATTTTCGGAAGTATGATCACAGATCTCTGCAAAATAAACTCCACCGTGAGTTCTGACAGCTTACACCACAGCAGTGTTGCTGAGTGAATGTTTCGTTGCAGTTTCTTAGGCTGTGCACTGCACTCATTGCATACGCCAGGGCGACTCCAATGCCCTGAGGTGTTTTTCAGCGACACATCAGTTTGTCAGTGGATACACCACAGAACGCCCGTAGAAACACTGACAGACTCTTAAATACAGCAGATGCCACTATCATGCAATCTCATTCATTATGTTCTCTGCACTCTTCGTGATGGTTTCTGAGCACCTAATGTGATCAAAAGAATATAACAAATATACTTGAGACATTTTCCTGAGGGGCCTGGAAGGACTTTCAGAGAACATGGACAGTTTCTGAAAGAGTCAATAGAAAATTTCTAATTAAGTTAACTTTTTGTCCTTGCTTGTCATCCACACATTCTGCATAAAATACTGTCCCTTAGACTGAAGAAAACTGTGCTTCAGATAATGAAGTACATTTTTAAAGGATCAAGGGGATTCTGCAACGGGATTCTGTTCAGTTGTAAAGTGTATATATATTAAATGTGAGCTTTTACCTGAAAGCCATACGTTGAATATAACTGTACTAAATGAATGGTTTCCTATCAAAAATGATAAATTTTTTTGAGCTTTATCTTAGAGTCTAGATCCAGCTTTGTTGAGTGTTCATGTGATAATAGAATATTAATGTTTTCTGCATAGATCATCCAGAATTTAATTGTGAGATATCAAACTATTTACCCCTTTTTCTTCTATCAAAGCCAAAAGACATAATCAATTCTTTACTTGAAGACGTAAGATATACTCATCATTCATAGAATATGCATCTTTTACAGATGTCCAGTCTTCTTTTATTACTATTTATATTTACAGCAGTGTACTGTGAATCATCAGCTGAGTTACATATCAGCAAAAATGGAATTCTCAGATACCGCAGGTTGAAAAAGGTAAGGAAGTATGTATTTGGGGGAATCATATTTATGTTTTAATAATCCTGTACAGTTGAATACAAAAATGCATTCCAAGTATGTGGTTCTTTTTTAATAGAATCTTTGACTGTCATAAACAATAAGGTGTAGTTACTCTTTCATTTTTAATTCCCGTTCTCTTAATCAGCTGTGATGTTAGAAGGATGGACAATACAAAACTGGCTTCTAATGCGAAGTAGATGATCTGTATTGATTTTTTTTTGCTCAATAAACCTGAACTCTTTTTTCCTCAGTGGAAATCTCTACAAATGGCTAATGATTCCGCTCCCCCCCTCCAGCATTTGTTATCTCAGTTTAAGTCATTAACATTCCTGCAATTAATTTTTGGAATGTTACTCATTGAAACCAAAGAATCAGTGACTGCGCTGCTGTGTTGGACGTTTCACAGCCAAACAGATCATGGAAAGATATGTCCCTCCTCCCTCTGTGCAGTCCCTCTGGTGAGGAATTCCCTAGTACAGCCTTTATAGTTGCCATAGAGACTTGAGGCAGAGACTTTTACATAAAATCATCTTTTCTCACTCATTTCTTTTTTACCAGTTCTCTCTTTTCCATTCAGTGCATTGTTCATGTGTTGATCATTCTGGGCATTTTGCCATTTTTATGAAAGGCACTATTTAAGCATTTTACACAGCATGCCAGACAATGTTGTAAGTGGATTAATTTACAAAATAATAACTAAAAGTTTATCCACAGAAATTTGAATAACAACAGAAAGTGCCTGAATGCAGATGTTCAGCACTCCCTAAAAAATAAGCCTGTTCTGGATGCATCAGGTCAGATATCCAAAGATTTAAAGGACTTTCAATTTACCTGTTACATCTGAAAACTGAGAGGAATTCATCCTGCTCTTTGTCCACCTTGCCAAACCATAAAGTAGAATGACCCATATGGTGTCTGAAGAAGCCAGCATAGCAAGAACTGAGCAACATTCTACCATGGTCAGAGGATCTTACTGCACTGATTGTCTTTTGCATATTATGCAATTTTTCTTTAACAGCGGACAATCAGCAGGAAATAGGTATGTTTTCAGATAACTCTTCAATTTGTGAGTAACAGAGGACCTTCTCCTTCAGCTGCTACTACATAGGGGTCAAACATGAAGTTTAACCAACACATCTCTTTCTTCAGCCCCACTTGAAGCCCCACTTCATAATCAGCAGAGTCAAAAAAAAGGACCAATTTGAATGGGACATGGTTATTTTATTTTATCTTTTCTACCTTGTCATTTCTTCAGCTTATAATCTTTCAAACCTCTACAGTCCTTGGGTGTTTGGTTCTGCAGCTCCCAACAATGAAAGATTTCACTTTTCAACAAGCATAAAACAAGGTTTTCTTTAACACCGCTTAGTAGAGGAAACAAAAGCTTAAGTATGTTTTGTCAGATAGCTCTTTCTTACTGAAACAAGGCAAGGTTGAGAGGGAAGTGCAGGATCTTTCTAATCATGTTGTTAATGGTTCTGCTGAGATCGGGTTCTTGTAGAGTAAATGTGATATAACAGCGGGTTTCCCCCATCTCTTTTCTGTTATTCTGCTCTCATTGTGTATTCTCCCCATAATGGCATCTATTCATCCCTCCAATTATATTTCCCATTTCCCTGTTTATTCTCCAAACCTGATGTGTATGAGTGTTTTGGGAAAGAAATGTGACTGGAACAACGTTCTCTGCACTGTAAGATTGGACAATGTATTTGAGATCAATTGTAGATTCTTACCAAGTGTTATAAAGCTCAAAAACATGTAGAATAATTTGTAAAACTGTATCACTAGAAGACAAGAAAACCTGAGCAAATATTACCCATGGTTTTAGTACTTGAAAGTCTTGGATACGCAGTGCCTGCCACTATCTTCATTCTTCTCTAAATATGGTTTTCTTTTTTTCCAGCTGGACCACAACACTAAGCCACCATTTCCAACTATTTTCAGTATCTTTCCTTCTGGTGTCTGCATCACCCACACACCAGACACAATTCTGGTGTCTGTATTCCTCATCTCCCCAGATATCTTGATCTCATTCTCCATTCTCATTGGCTTTTACCAATGGTGTTTCTAAATTCTGCTTATATTGCAGGTTAGCCTGACTAACACAGAAATCTCTCAGTCAGCTCTTTTAAGAAGCCTTATGGACTTGACACAACAGCTGAGAAAAATATAGAAGACAGAGCGTTCCACTTTGTTGCCTTTTCTAAGAAGACAACAATCCATTTCAGCTTCACCATAAACTTGCATTTGCCATTCACCTAAATTTACCTACAACATATTTTGTGTTCTTAGTATCCTCTTAGTTTTTCACACATTGAATAAAAACATGAAAATGTGGGTTTGCTCCTAACTAAGAACCCAGTTCTCCTTTTGCCTCCAAATGTCTCCTAACATTAGTACTTGTGTCACTCATTAATATGCCCTTGAAAAGTGTTCTATAACATATCTGCGCATGCTGCCTCATGGCAAATTTGCTCCGCCTTCACTGGAATTTGCTAGAATTTCACAAAAGTTCTATTCTGGACCACTTCTCCAAGTGAGACTTCAATGTGAAAACTGAAATGGCTGAGACATTTAGATACATCTCATTTCTGCATCTTCCTGCAAAACTTTACAAATTCAGAGAGTGTCTGTCTAAGAACCAGTACCCAAGGCTTTAAGTCTATTCTGCACCATAAAAACCAGAAGATCAAATAAACAAAGAACATTTACCCAACTAATATTTGAAGTCCACATAAAATGCATTCTGTTATCAAGAAGGGAACTCTGATAACTGGTTGTCAGTTCCAGGTCTCGTGTGTGTCAATCTTTGTGGCTGTACACATTAAAAGATACAGTCCTGAGTAGAAAATCAGCTTTCACATAAGAGTCTGTATTTGTTTCATTGCATTCATCTCCGTTGTTCACCTGACTGGCCAATATGATACATGTACGCTTGGAATGAGCAGTCTGTCTATTAAGGAAAAAAATTGACCCTGGGATTTTGAGCAATGTCATAGCTTAAATCGGAAGGAAGTCTGGTGGTTCATAATATGTCAACAATCTTAAGGTCTTAACAAAGAATACAAGGAGTCATTAGCTGTGTATATGGGCAGCTGAGAGTCATTAGGGCTGTGCTCAAAAGGTCACATAATAACTTAGAAGCAGCCTCTGGAAGCAATCTGATTCAACTCCAGACTTAAAGCAGGGATGATTTTGAAGTGAGATCAGATGCTCAGAGCCTTGTCCAGCTGAGCCCTGTGAATCTCCAATCTCCCTGCACATCTCCAATAGCCCGAACTACTCAGTATTCATTAATACAAGTTGAAAAGAGAAGAATCTGAATAGCTGCTAAATGGGTTTGGATTACAAAAAAAAAGTAGAGATCTCACAGATACAGTCTCTGAAGACAGAAGAAACACAATAATCATCCATGAATGTTGTGAAGCTTCTGCCAGCTTCCTAACACATCTACAAGTACTGACAGAGCATTTTAAGTAGCAAACTGGATATCATCGTGGTTGGAATTTTTCTCTTTATTTTCATTCACTTATTTTTGTGAACTTCAAAAAATCCAAGGTAGACAACCCATTTAAAACTACAAAGCTGTGTTTTCTTTCTGCTTAATCTGGCTTGTTTAAAGAGCATTTTCAGAGTAACCCTCTGAATCCTAAATAATTCTACTCCTTTGAGATGACAAACCTAGAAATAAGTCTAACAGATTCTCTTGAAAGGACCGACCCTTCTGTTTATGTCCCACAGGTTATATCATATGAATTGGGAGTTAAAGTTGTATGTTAAACTGGTTTAATTAATGCAGAAAAGTTCTTTTAATGTGTGTCCCAAAGGACTACAAGACGATTCTCTGAAGGAGAACGAAAAAGTTTCCCTGTGACCATCCATTAGTGTTCTGAGATCTAGGGAATCTGTGGGGAACACACCAAGTCCTAATATTTCTGAAAAGGCCTACTTTAATGGAGTTGGCAAGATATGTATCTTCCCAGTAAGACAAAGGGTATAACTGACAATGTTAAAATTACAGTTATTATTGCAATAACTTTTAGAAATATATTGTAGATATTAATAAGTCATTTAACTGGCTGCCCTACCATGTTACTAGTATAGAATTTTCTTAATATAAGCTACATGTATACATATATATTTCCTAAATTTAAGCTACATATTGCATTTCTATTTCATCTTTTTGTTTTATCTTGAACTTAATAAACTTTTAATCTTAATATCTTGTCTGAAGACACAGCTAACACAGAAAAACCAAATGCTTTCTATTCTTACAAGAATGGTGATGACTGTACTGGTACAACAAACAATGCACTGTTAACATAACAATAGTTCCAAACCCTTCCAAGGATTCAAAAGTAACTAGTTTTTTATCACTGTAAGTCTTATGGTCTCCTTGAAACCTGGGGATACAAAGACCTGAGAGAAAGTAGCCCCTCCTATTGGTTTATGCCAGCTGGGAATGCTTTCTGGCATTGAACAAGGAAGTGAAAAACATTTCTAAACTTGGACTATAACAGATGGGCATCAGGATCTAAAACAATAAATGTGAGACTGAAGGCTGAGTTACCCCATACTTATTCCTCCTTTGATTGTACATAAGAGCACATAGCTCGTGAAGATCAAAGACACTGATGGAATGACTAGGAGTTCTGATCACACATTTTTCACGCAATTAATTCCAAAGTCTCCCAAGTATTACTAAGTATGTAAACCTTTTGAGTATGGTGCCAAACAGTTTAATAAACTTTATTCAACAAATTTGTCTAACCCTGGAACTTCAGAGAAACCGCTACAAATAAACAAAAATTTGGAGCAACTTACAAACAGACTTATTTGCTTTATCAATTCTTACCCACTGTTCCTGATCTTCAGGATAATTTGGGAGTCATTGTATCAGACTCACATGTATTCCTTTCTTTTGTCATGTGAATGGGAGATGTATTTCTTGCTATCAAATTTAATGAATGAATCTAAATGAAAGCAAAAAACCTAATTTACGTACAGAGACACTACAGAAAAAAACATTTTCTTTCTTATGCATACAGAGAATAACTGGTGTGTTTCAATGTTGCATGTCTGTGTTTAGACTGGCTATGACTTTTCATCTATCTAACCGATCTGACTGAAATGTTTGTTTAAAAAATGAATTTGAGTCAAAAGCTAATAGGAATGAATACTGTATTTTCAACAATCTAAACCAAAACATAATCTTTTCCAATATGAAATAATGGAAAAACCCAAGCACCATAATCACATTTGGGAAACAGACAAGAAAGTATCTGTAAAACTTTAAGACTACGGAAAAAAAAGAAGCATAGAGGGATGATGTCAAGGAAGCTGCTAAACACAGAAGATCTCACTGAAGTTTCAGGGATACCAGGAGGGAAAAGAATGTTTAATTTTAATGTCTCCAAAGGTTGACTTTGCCTGTAACATTCATAAAATATTGAAAGAGAAGAAAGAAAGTGATACAGATATGAATTCTGTGGCTGGTTTTAGTTGCCCTTGAAAGCAGCCGCCATAAATCTTGGATGAAGCCAAATAAGGCTGATTATTTTGATCTTCAATTCATTCTTTCCTAACCTTCAAAACGTAAGTGATCCTGATGGAATTAGAGCTAAGCAGAATGGCTTTCTTCTGTGATCTGCATATCCAGTGATCTACACATTTACATCAGCAAAGTTAAACTGGTTTTCCCTTCCCGTTTTGGAGAACCTGTTTGTGTTTGTGTGTGCACGCTCATGTGTGCATGTGCCCATGCATAGTCCACTCTCATGCTTGAAGAACCACTTGAAATTTCAGGAAAAGCTGAAAATTGAGTTCTAATGGGAAAGGGGAAAAAAAGGAAAAAGTTATCAGTACATTGCCTTCTTTTTTTCTGTATCAGTCACACTGGAAACTAACAGATGAAGTGAATCACCGAGGAAAAGTAAAAGGACAACAAAACAAAAGCTTTTAGTCAAAAACCAAAACTGACACTTACTCATAATATTCTTCACAGATCTCCCACATAGCTTTCAAATTCTAATTAGAACAAGTACCTGGAACTGGAAATGAAAATTACTGCTTCTTCTCAGCGAAAAATTTCCCACCCAGTAGGGTTTCAGCACAAGCATACAATTTATAGCAGAAATATATTGTCCATCTTCAGAGACTCAGCACTGATATCAAAAGAGTCATACATAAGATGTCATATCTTAATACTGAGGGACTGTAGTAAACAAAATACTGTGGATATGTAACGTCACCTCCACTGCACAAGCCAAACCCTGTTGCATGGAAATACACATTTCCATCCGTCATGTATTCATTAATATACCAGAGTAAATAAAACCAGTGGTTGGAAGCTACCTGATCTGATAAGAAGCAACCCCAGAGCTTTTCTACATGTGAAAACATAAAAGCTGGATGATTTTGGCTCCCAAAATGTGCATTTCACAACAGTCTTAAACCACAAAAAAATGTTCTACAAATCATATTAGTATATTATAACCTGTGGCAGGGAACTGCAAGGATCTGGAAGGGAGCAACAAGAAGAAGAAAAGCAAAAGGAGAGTCCTAGGAATGGATGGCAATCATCCATGGTATTTAGGAGGAATTACTTCAGAAAATTTCCAAGTGACAAGTCTGGGGAAAGGAATACTTGGGCTTCTTCTGCTATGTTGTAAGGAAAGAAAATAAGATTGATAGCAAATGTTGCAGCCAGAAGAAAGGGAGAGGACTTCAGTCTGAACAATTTCCTTTTTCCCTGTAACAGTCTTGCAGAGGTTTTTAGTCCACTAAATAGGCAATTGAGAAAACTCTTTTGGGGTGGTTCTTGCTTACTTCTTGATGGATACTGTCACATCACACAACTAACCAAATCACACACAACTATCCTACAAATGACTGGACCTGAGAAAAGGCTGACTAGCAAACAACAAGTAACAGACATTGCAGAGGAGCTGCATGTAATGCTGAGCGACTGCGAACAAGAAGACAAAACACTGAATCAATCTGTTAGCTGGTTACCTATTTTGTCAGGAAAAAAGATTAAATTCACTGGAGAATTTTGAAAACAACTGTTTCCCAATATAAAAATGTATACTATGTAGCTGTTATTTTGTCATTGAAATATGTTGATTACATCAAGATCAAAGGAAAATGTTGAAATTAATTCAAGACAGAACACATTGTAGTTTATTTCTTTTAAAATTTACATTATCTATTTTATTCTGGTGTTTTAGTTTATCTTTTTAAACAGCATCACCAATGTTTTGCATAAAAGTGACAATACAGAGAAAACAAAAATATATAAAATTAAATATTTCATTGAAATGACACCTATTCCACTCTTTTGGTAATTTCTGTTCTGTTCCCTCTTTTTTCTTGGCTTTCAGATCCAGCTGACAATGATAGTAATTTTTTTAAATGCTAGAAGTTCCTTCAGGGGTGAAACTCCATTTCAATATCAGTTTTAACGAGGAAAGATTTTTGAAAATGGATTTACCCAATACCTTTATAATTATTCTTTAATAATTAATATTGTCCACAAACATCTCTAACTGCTCATAATTCAAAAGTCAAGATGAGTTCATTTTCATTTCCTCATATTTGTGTCGATGCCATTTTTATTATAATTACAGTTATTTAGTTATCTTAAGAAAAGTTATTAATTAGAACATAAAATTGCAAAGGTATTCAACTTCATGAGAAACAACTTTAAAAAACTAAATATAACAGTCTCCTATATTTTTTCCTGTTTTACTCCAAAACAATTTTTAAATAATCTTGGGGTGGGGGAGGGGATTCTTCAAGTGGCCTCTACACCCCCCTGGAATGGAAACCGCCTGTGTCAGCTCTCCTAGACGATTTGAAGTCAGTGCAACCACAGTGATTTGTTCCACTCAGTAATCTGCATTGTGAGTTTAATAGAAATTACACCCAGCTGGATTGGGTCATCTGACCCAAGAGAGTCCAACACAGAACTCAAACAAAGTTCTGCACTCTGAACCCTCACTTTCCTGATGTGATTCAGGGAACAGGCTAAATCTTAGCACAGTGCCGTCAGGGAAGGTAATTGTGAGAACCTAAATATTTGCCCCTGCCAGACTGGAACACCTCACCCTGTAGTAAATACAGCAGTAATACTTGCTATATTTTGAGCATTAATGGGCAGCCACACAGTGACTTGAACTTTCTGAAGCTGCAAAATCTGATTCCTCTGGGACATACAGTGCCAGTGACTTACTGTTTAGTTCTGCCAGCAAACATTATAAATAGATCCAGTAAAATATCAATTAAAAAAAGAGACATAATTTGCAAGTCAGTGTCTTCAGTAAATCCACCAGCTTCACAGGTCATCCCTTTTCTTCCATTCCATGTCCTGCCATAAAAGAAGAAAACTCAATCAGAGCAAAACACCACAGGAACAAAGTAAGAGTACACAACATCTCTGAATCTTCCTGTACCTGGCAGGATAGGATTACTAGCCAGTTTCACCAAACCAGATTACAAATCTCCAAGTTAAAAATTCCTCAAAGTCTATCCTCCCCGGAAGGGCTGCGTTACCCAAGACAGTTTGTTCTACAGGAGCTCCCGGAAAACAGAGACTTGCATCCCTCAAGGACACAGGATCCAGTCATTATGGGCTGTTTTTGTCTTTCTCTACTTCATTGTCCCAGTAATAAAGGCCAGAAAATTGATGTTAAAAAAACCCTACAGCATACACATTTTGTTCCTTCATTTGTGTCTCCATAAGCCTCTGCTGTATGAGAAGATACATTTGAAATCATGCCAGCAAATCTAGCAATGTATAGCCCTATGTCCAGACATAGCACTACATCCAGTAAATATCAGAATTTTCTGTCTTGTATCTCTTCCTTGAATTCATTTTCCAGTAATCATGTGTTCAAGCTTTTGTAAGCTTCAGTGACAAGTGACTGATTTGATTCAAGGTGCTTAATTTCAGGCCAGAATAAGTCATCTGTCTCCCCCCATCCTATTCCTTTAATGTTTTTATTTTTAAGCCTTGCTGGAAAGAGGAAGAAATGCTTTAATTCTTCTCTGATCTTTAAATGAAATGTTCAAAGATCTCTGGCAAACAATAAGTCATAAAGCCAGCAGAGTAATTCAAACAGTAATCTATGGGCATATATATCATCCTGCAATGGTACATTAATCATTACCCTTAAAGACAGCACAAGAATGATGAAGTTTTTCCAATTGTGTCTATTGTAACTCAGCTATATTCAAGCGGTTTTAATCTGTGCCATTACATCGAAAGGGAATAACTGTGTTTTAATCTAGAAATCTTTTCTAGCCCCTTCCCAAGTATGACTGGAAAAGAATCATAAGTAAAGGAGAGGTGGCTTTTGAATTCAGCATACATGTGAATGCACAAACACTGGCATGCACACAGAAAAGTTATCTACGGAATATAAAATTAGCATTGCTTCTAAAGGAGAAATTAATTCAGGTCACTGAAGATAGAATTTCCTATAAAAAAGAGAGAGGGCAGGAGGGAAGGATGTGTTTTTAGGCCAGCTGCAATCCTGAAATTTATTGCATCTTGTGTCACTAGACTGCAACTTCAATATACTTCAGTAAGAAAAGGTCAGAGAAAGAGGTGAGAATTTAACTGTTTGGTAGGGAGAGAGATTAAAAAACCTCACATAGTAGTAGCTGATAAAACACCTTTCATATTCACAGATGCCCAAAATTGTTTCAAAGATTAGAATATTGTATTAATGCAAACAGGAGTAAAACATATCAGAGTTCCGATATTCATGATGACTTCTACACTGCTTTGAAAGCAGGATTCATCTTAAGAAAAAATGTCAGCCCTGACAAAAAAAGTTTTCCTCAAATTCCTTCAAGAAGTTTACTGTAGAAAAGAGAACCCATATTAAGGTTCCAAAAGAAGGACACCATTTCTAACTGGAGTAATGTCAGGACATTTGGTGCTATTTTTGTAGCTTCGTACTAGTTGTGGTCATAAGCTAGCCCACATCTACAAGACACACAGACATACAGTTTCCTGACAAAAAAATAATCACTAAAAAATGTGGGGAATGAATCAGCGATGTTGTTTGCAGTCTGTTTTTTTCGATGCAACCCTTCTAATTCAGACACACAACTTGTTCTTAATTGCTCTACACAGGACAGCATCGACAACTTCTGCTGAGGTCTGCTCCTTAAACCAGCTGCGAATCTCATAAAAGGCCATGCAAGGAAATCTCCAAGCCAAATTTGGCCGTCATAAAAAGCAAGCATAAATTACATTGGGGCCAAATGTAGTCTGACTGATGGGACTGGATAGGTGCCGGAGTATATGCATTCCAATAAGACAGTCCTAGTTTGGGGGCAGGAAGACAGCGAGAAGGTCACAGGATTCATAAATTTACCATTAAACCCATAGCTGGGTGACAAGTGCACAAGTGTCATGATGTGTGAGTAAAAGGGTGTTACAGTCAGCTCAGTATTCAGATCTTTTTGATTTGTAAACTGAGAAAGATTGCTGATGTACATTCAGAAAGCAGGATAGAATAGAATCATAGAATTGTTTAGGTTGGAAAAGACCTTTAACATCATCAATCTAACCATTAACCTAGCACTGCCAAGTCCATCACTAAACCATGTCCCTAAGTGCTCTGTCTACGCCTGCAGGGATTGTGATTCAATCACTTCCCTGGGCAGCCTGCTCCAATGTTTGGTAGCACTTTCAGGGAAGAAATGTTTCCTAATATCCAATCTAAACCTCCCCTGGCACCACTTGAGGCCATTTCCTCTCTTCCTGTTGCTTGTTACTTGGGAGAAGAGACTGACCCCCACCTCACTACAACATGCACTGCTGAACATTTGTATTTCACTTTCCACAAGGATTAGACTGCATTCATTCTCAAATTACACTCTCCTTGGAAACTGGCCTTCTATTTCATACCTAACAGACATCAAGTTCATGGAAATTATATCACTACACCAAATGTCCTTCTCTTCTAACATCTTGAGACCTCATCACTCTCTACAACTAGATGAGAGGCAGTTGTAGTGAGGTGGGCGTTAGGTTAACAGTTGGACTCAATAATCTTGAATGTCTTTTCCATTCTTAATGATTCTGTGATTCTATGATTCTATTCTACCTGTCTTATAAAATATCGCAACTGTGTTATGCCAATGTTTGATCTTCTTCCTCGTTTTTATTTTCTTCCTCTATTTTGGTTAATGACATTACTGGCACTTTTACTAAAAATTAAAATTTATTTTGTTGTTTTAATTGCAATGTGGTCAGGACAACTGTACATGTAGAGTAAAATTAGAAATACATCTTACTAGAACACACCATGCAATTATATGCAGTGCTCATTATAGAGGCAAGAAGCATTGAGCTTTAAACATATCCTTCCACATGTTCAGCCAGCCACAGGGGTGGGAGTTAATGTTTATTATCTGCACATCAGCTCAAAGCTACAAGATGACAAGAGGGCAAGTATAACCTATTCTCAAGCAATGTAAACAATACTATGTTATGGGTCAGGAAGTCCTTTCTGAAATAAAGCTTGTTCAATCAGTTTTATTTTTGGTGTTATGACAGTGACAATGAAAATAAACTAGTAGTGTAGGTCATTGTGAAAATAAATACTTTCTGAAATTAAACACATTTTTCAATATGTAAAATTACTTACAGAGAAAGAAAATCAAGATATGGCATAGATTGAAGAAGCAATAGGAAAGAAAGATTAGAAGGGGAAAGTCTGCTTCAGGCAGGGGAAGCCAGTATCTTTTTACTTTGTTCTATCCTTTGCTTCATCAGAGAACACTTGAAGTTCTCATCCGTTTGAGCAAACTAAAATAAAGATCATAGAATCATAGAATGGTTTAGGTTGGAAGGGACCTTAAAGATCATCTACTTCCAACCCCCCTGCCATAGGCAGGGATACCTCCCACTAGACCAGGTTGCTCAAAGTCTCGTCCATCCTGGCCTTGGACACCTCCAGGAATGGAGCCTCAACAGCTTCTCTGGGCAGCCTGTTCCAGTTCCTTACCACCCTCATTGTGAAAAATTTCTTCCTAATATCTATTCTAAATCTTCCCTCTTCCAGTTTGAAGCCATTCCCCTCGTCCTATCACTACATGCCCTAGTAAAAAGTCCCTCTCCAGCCTTCTTGTAGGCGTCCTTCATACTGGAAGGCCACAATAAGGTCTTCCCAGAGTCTTCTCTTCTTCAGGATGAACAACCCCAAATCTCTCAGCCTGTCTTCATAGGGAAGGTGCTCCAGCCCTCTGATCATCATCGTTGTGACCCTCTTCTGGACTCACTCCAACAGGTCCATGTCTATGTCCAGACCCAGAGCTGGACATAGTACTCCAGGTGGGGTCTCACCAGAGTGGAGTAGAGGGGCAGAGTCACCTCCCTTGACCTGCTAGCCATGCATCTTTTGATGCAGCCCAGGATATGGTTGGCCTTCTGGGCTGTGAGCGCACATTGCTGACTCATGTTGAGTTTTTCATCAACCAACACCCTCAAGTCCTTCTCCTCAGGGCTGCTCTCAATCTATTCTCCAGATGGCCAGTGCTTTTTCATACTGGTTAAACTAGGACAGCCAGCTCATCAGTTTCTCCAGATTGAAAACCCTGTCTGTTAAAACAGTGAAAACAGAAGACAGGAAATTCTTTCTTTCCATGCAGTCAACACAGTAATTGCACCCCTAAGGCCATGTGAACCTATACAATCCTCTTTCTCAACCCCATGAACAGGCAGCAGCCCACAATGGTAGCAACCATGGCCAAGCACAACAGGGAAAATGCATTCTGTGAAGTAAGGAGGACCCAGGCTTTTTGTAGACGACGGCTTTATGATGCCCAGGAAAAAAGTCCACGTAGAGCGCACTGCTGTAAGTGGATCTGAAGACTGTCAGGTGTTCACCTAACCTGATTTGTTTGGATGGCTCACTTGCCACCCAATAGCTACAATACGTGAACTATCTCCTGGTGAATCTGGATCTTATTTCCAGCTTCTTAAATTATGTCACTTTCTATTTTGCACACTTCTATCAACATTTTCCGGTCCCCAGCAATATTCAAGCACTGCTGAGGGCAGTGGACAGTGCTGCTTTGTCAAGTCAGAAAAAAAATAAATATCATTTTTATAACTTCTCTTCAAAGCAAAGGCTCTTACAAATGAGAACCACACCTATAAACTTCCTTCACACTCTCTTCAACCAAAAGCCATCTCCCCTCTGATGAGACAGCCTGTGCTCCATATGGCACACTGGATTAGGTCTAGTTATTCTGGTGGTACAGGAACAGAATACTAAAAAGCCTGAACATGATTGCAATCTGGAGGCATTTAAAGGTATTTGCAGCAAAACCAGTAACTATAGAAAACTCATGGGGCTTTGGATTTTGTTACAAGCACTGAGTTCTTACAAAGCCTTGATCTTTCAAAAAGTAAGAAGGTCTTCTTAGCTACCTTGGGCTTTGTCTTGATAGAACAATTCACATCTTTCTCTTGAAGCTGGCAGAAATTTATTTACACAGGAGAACCAGTACTTTTCACTGCTTTGATGTTAGGAATACAAAGCCAACATTTTAGGGATAATTCAGGTAGATTGAGCTGCGGACGACAGTCACAGCATCTACTTAGAAGCAAAACACTCAACCTGTCATCATTCCAGTGGAAAAGTCCCAGAGCCGTATAGCTGCTGGAGTTGGACAAAATACATTCAAGGCTAGGTTTTTCTTTTACTGGCATGGAATTGCTTTTTGTGATCCAGAAATCTGTTCTATAAACATTCAATTTAAGAAAAAAATTTAGGCTTTTCTCCCTTTTTAACAAAACAAATGAAGAAACAAGAACACAAAAGACACAACAAAAAACAGTCAGCTCAGAAATGTTTCCATTTCAAGAACTCCTATTCTTTGAGTCATCAATAGTAGATTAAGGCAAAGTGGAAGGACAACGACAAACACTTTTGTTGCCACTGCAGCAAGGAGAAAATTGGCAAAAACAACTGACGACCTCAGTTTCATAACATTTCTCCTCAGAAAGCCTTCACAATTTACCAGACATTTTAAAATAGTGATTTCTGGGTCATTTTCTATGTTCAAGTCATCTAAAATTTTATTCACTATGATCTTCTCACTTGAATACTCACTCCTGCTAGAGTAAATCAAATGTAAAAATGCACCCAAACCAAGATACCAGAGTAGAAATCCGAAATTATACTAGTGTATATTGCTACACTTGACAGTGTAAGGCAGGCAAAAATCAAGATTTACTTAGAGCTGTTAGTGATACAAGTAGTCACTCAAAGCATCCTCGTTTTTTCATGTATAGCAAAGGTGTAATACACAGTGAATTGCACAAAAGTACAAAATGAGCCAACAGCACAAAGCAGGAAAGTGTAAAAGCACCACCCAAACTGGAGTCATGTCATTTATCTTCCCATTTGACTTCAGCATATGTTTTCACATAAAGGAAAGAGAATTAGATAGAATATTATTATGATGTCTCGGCGTGAAGTCATTCTATCAACAGCGTCCACAAACTTCCCCTGCCCCTGCTCTTCTGCTTCATAATTTATACTCTTGCAGTAAAAGCCCAGATGCAAGAATGGCATTATAATCAATCATGTCCCACAATTACATCCTTAATATTTCTCCTTTTTTTTTTATCTGAATCATTGGCTGACAAGTCTGTAGTTATTACACTTCATGAGGTTTAGATAAAGAAATAATTTACACAGGAATATAAAAAGTATATTAACAATTCCATTGTTTCTTGAACACTTAGTTATCCAGCCAAGTTGAAACTATTCACAAAAGTTTGTCTGCTACCATTTTACCGCAGGGAAGGGATCTTCAGGAAATAAACACTTAGCCTCTACAACCTCCTTTCAAGCCCTTAACACCTCTTTGCTGTGCAGTTTTCTACTTCATGTCATCCACCCAAATATAGGTAGATGGCAGAGAAGCTGAGCCTATATTATCTAAATATTTGCTTATTAGTGTGCTTTTAGCAGTACAAGTTGTAGGGATAAATTCAATTACATACTTCCATGGCTGGTAGGCAAGCTGGATAGCCTTACTGAGGACCACAGGGCCTTTCCACCTAGTCCGTCTGAGCAGAAGCCATTCCCTCAACTCAAGCACATGAAGCCAGAGACATCTTCTACCCAGGCCAACATATCAGCAAATCATGGCCAGCTGATGACTTGACAGCTCACTTAGCACAATGAAGTACACTGATGGAGAAGTACCCAACAAATGTAACATCTTAAATTCACAGCCAGTAGGAGCAGGAATGGCCCTGTAAAGGATTGAACTCAATGAGGTCCACCAAGGGCAGCTTGAGACTGGTTCATTCCAGCAAATAGTATAGTTCAGTGCTCAGTGTGTATTGCGGATATTTACCCCTAACACCTAGCACTTGTGCAAGGGAATTCAGAGGCACCTGGTGCCTGCCTGCCATGATGTGCCTGGTGAGACCAAAGGTCCCTGCAAGCCCTGTAGGAAGTATGCATGAGTTTCCTCCACTAAGAGCCAAAAAGAAGATATATAATGGTTTTGCTCTTGTTACTTTTGTCAGTGGTCATTTACTGAATAAACTGAATATCCTCTCACTGTTTCTCTGATGCTTTATTCAAATTAGTCCTTTTGGCCTATCCAGCAGAAAAGGAGAGCAAAGGCAGATTTGGGTTAGATCCAGAGTCAGTGTGTTAACAAATAAAAAAAAACCAAAACCCACAAATACCACTTTTTTCCCTGCAATGAATAAAATTCAAATAGTTCTGAAGGTATTCTCACTCACCACACTATGTTGAAAAGCCGATTTTAAAATTTATAATGAAGATAAGGTACCAATTAAGTGAGCGTTGTGGTTTATCCTCAGCCAGCAAATAGCAACACACAGCCATTTGTGCAGTTCTCCCCGTGTGGGATGGAGGAGTCAGAAGGGTAAAAGTGAGAAAACTTGTGGGTTGGGATAAAGACAGTTTAATAAGTAAAGCAAAAGCTGCACATGTAAGCAAAGCAGAACAAGGAATTCATTCACTGCTTCCCATCAGCAGGCAGATGTTCAGCCTTCACCAGGAAAGCAGGGCTCCATCACGCATAACGGTTACTTGGGAAGACAAATGCAATCACTCCAAACATCCCCCCCTTTCTTCTGCTTCCCCCAGCTTTATATGCTGAACTTGACGTCATATGGTATGAAATATCCCTTTGGCCATTTGGGGTCAGCTGTCCCAGCTGTGTCCCCTCCAAACGTCTTGTGCACTCCCAGCCTACTCACTGGTGGGGCCGTGTGAGGAGCAGAAAAGGCCTTGACTGCATAGCAACAACCAATCAACATCGCTTTCATCCCAAATCCAAAGCATAACACTGTATCAGCTTCTGTTAAGAAAGTCAACTCTATCCCAACTGAAACCACGACAGTGAGCAACCCAAAATTTTACTCATCTAAATTATTACCTGTAAAGAAAGCTAAGGAGGTGCTTCTAGTAAGTAAAAATTTATATCGGATGACAACAAAATTATTTTATTTGAAACTTACTGCTGAAGAATCTCAAAACATGACAATTTTATTCCATTTGAACAAGAAAAGGAGTATTCCCAGAAAAACACGGCTTGGCCGCAAGCTGGCCATAATTAAAGCTGATGTCAGAACCAAAATTCATTTCAGCTTTTTTGTTTTATTTTTTTGAACACAACTATTTCCACTATAAAGGCATTTATCATAAATTCACCATTAAAACAGGATCAGATTTTTCTGGTGGAATATTTCTCAAATGGCAGAAAAAAAAACCCAGCAAAATATTCAACAACTACTAATAAATTTAGAAAATATGTAGCTTTGAAAAAGTCTGGAATAACGTTTTTGATATGGCTGAGTTGAAAAATCTCAGTTCATTTTTTGAAGATACTTTTCATGTTTATTTCATATACAGGATATGATATAAAAATGATGAATGCTTTTGTTCCACAGAAAAGGAAGCTTTTGATTGATTGAAATAAATAACAACACTACCAAGCAAATGCTCAGCAACTTCAGTAGTGTGAAATTTGTATACGATTGCTCTGTTCTGATCCAGAACACTGTTTTCAAAAGTTTGGGTCTTGCACAGCAGACCTATGGCATAACATTATCCCATATCACATCATGCCAATAATCAATTTGGATTAGATTTTTGCTGTGATTTTGGCCAGCAGCTGAAGACAAGGTAAGAAATTTATACCGGGGCAAACATAACACCAATGCCTTACTGATGTACTCTCCCAGGACCGTTGATCTATGGCTAAAGGGAGGACTGGAAGAGGAAAAGAGCTCTTCAAGATAAAGTTTTCCTGAATACGTTCATTTTCTATAGCTTGATGTGAGAAAAGATACTTCCATAAAAAAGGTCAGCTACACAGATAAACCCCATGTATTTTGAATCACTGAGCTTTGTTTCACAACCCAAGCAACACAAAAAATTCGACAGATACTGGTCTTGCTTATTTAGCAATGGTCCCTGAAGGTCATGCAACTTTTTTCACAGATAAAATTTCAGGTGCAAATTTCACTGCTTTCCCCCATGGAAAGAAATATTTGTTACTTTTTTGTAAACCTTACTAAACAGTAGCCCAGAATTAGGATGACAGACTGTCAGACTCATCCCAGCCTAGTAGAGATTTTAGGGAAGCAAACTCAAGATCTGAAAAGAACATGATTTATTAAGTTTCATTATCCACAGCAACTGTTAAGAGCACTTCTAAATGCAGCACAGGAAAAGGAGGCGGACTTCAATCTTTACAGCCTGTAGTAGTGTGGAAATAATAGTTTTGGGAGGGGCATTTTGAGCAGTGGACAAATTCTCTGCTCACACTGAGGGTGATAACTGATGCTTGTGTTGCGTTGACAGGCTCCTTTAGCTGCACCTTGTTAGGAGCATGTCTCTTCTTTCAAAGCAGGTTTTTGTCTGGACCAGACTACACCTGGGAGTTTTCCCTGGTTGCTTGAAAATTTGAGGGACCCACTGCAGGACACCATGTCAATAGTTAT
Organism: Ibidorhyncha struthersii; assembly: GCA_013398815.1. Taxonomy (NCBI): domain Eukaryota; kingdom Metazoa; phylum Chordata; class Aves; order Charadriiformes; family Charadriidae; genus Ibidorhyncha; species Ibidorhyncha struthersii. The sequence goes on along the minus strand of VZSZ01006159.1, from coordinate 87,027 downwards.
ATCTACTGTCTGTAGGAGTTCTGGTCCAGGCCACCCAGACTCCATCTTATCCTTAGCTATAGTAAACCCTGGCTTTTCACATAATTTAATGTAATTTGAGCAAATTTTAAACCATGATAATTACAGGTGAGGTCCAGAACAGACCATGTAAAAATTGCTTAAAGATAACTTTCTGTTTCTATTGTCTCTTTTTAATCAAAGCAGAGAATCTGTATTGCTTGGTGTAAGAAAGGCTGTGGAGGGCCACGCTCCTTATCTTGAAAGTGTTATTACTAGGGGGGAAAAGAAGGATGCCTGTTAATTTTCCATGAGTACAAGGGAACCAGGGAGCTGAGGAAGTGTTAGGAATGACAAGCACATCCCACATTTCCTAGAGGCACAGTGCTGGTATCAGAGACTGATTAGCTCCTATTCATAATGTATTCCATCAGGACTTAAGGGAAAGTGTGTTTTCCAAAATAACACAGCAGAGGAATAGTACTATGGTAATCTGCCACTCGAGACAGCTCAAAATACACTGAGGCACTCTACCATTTCAGAAAACAGTCTGAGCAAAAGTCTGTAACACACCAGCATTTCTTTCTGGAAGGATGCATGACTGTTTAGACTGGAAGAGGTAAATCCTCACCTGCAAAGATTATTGTTATTTTCCTGCTTTTGAACCAGTCAGCTCTATTCAAAACACAGACTCTTCCTCATCTAAGGTCCCCAGGAGATCAAAGAGCCCACAGGCGATGTCCAGTGCTCTGTAACTGGAGCTACAGGTCATGTTACACAGTCACAGAAGATGAGGTTGCAACAAGCCAAGACATTGTGCAGTCCTCCTTTTTTCCCCAAAGTATAATCTGAGTGACCTGTTAATGCAGAGGCTGGGTACCACAGTTTGTTATCGGCAAGCTTGTTATTCTTCAGTTCTAAGAAGGGAAGGCCAAAGATGGAAAAATTTCTTGGTTTCCGTATTTTAATTCTTATGCTGAAGCTGCCGAAGGCAATGGTGACTTCTGAAATTTGGACATAGGAGTTCACTAGGGAGCAGACTGGGAACCATTCCCTTCAGCTGAGCAATCACACAGCAAACAGAGTATTATTCCTGGCAACAGTGACCCACCAGGGACAGAAACGTACCTGTGATCCAAACAATGCCATCGCAGTCTCACAGCAGTCGGCAGGGGTTTGACGTTAACTGCAGTGTGGTCAGGATTTCACCCATGAGACACAGGAGCCTCTATCACAGTTCCCTCCTGCCAAGTCAGTTGTACTCCCGGTGCATACCAACAGCTGTTTATTTCTGTTACCAATCCAGTGCAAAGTTGTTGTACTTTGAATATAATCAGCATCGTGCAGGACAAAAAGGCCCTGTGCCACAAAGCCAGCACTGAAGGATACACCTGTTCCGTTTAGTGGGAGATGACACAATCTCACATTTCAGTTTTTACCAAGAACAGAGCTTTGTCAGTGCAAAAGCAGCAACACACACAGTACTGAGAGGAAAATAAGGAAGAAAGCTCAGAGATGAATAGAATGAAGATGAGAATAGCCTCACAGTTAAACAGTTTACTTTTCAAAGGCAACACAAGGACAAATTGCTTTGTGCAAAGAGAAAATTAGTTTCCAAGGTGTGTGCTTTCTACAAAGAGTCAACTTAATTATTCAAAGCAGAGGCCCATGAATTCTCACAATTTAGTCATTCTGTTCTGACACATTCAGGCCCAGTGAGCTGTTTCTTATCACCAAGACTTTGATAATTAGCTTAGACATATCAAATAAACTTTCTGGAGAATTCAGTAGTAAGCAGGTATGACATCCTAATAGGGGTTTTATTAGGCATTTCTCTGCACAGTAATGTATTAGCAATCACTGTGACATTTTCTGCTCTGAGGGGTTTTGGCCTTGCTCATTTTTTACACTTGCTGGGAAATAAATTTTTTCACGGCAGAGATCTAATCCAATACATGACTCTGTTTACCCTGGTTTCTAAAGTAGCAGGTCTCTCAGAATTAATGAGAAGTGACATATACATCATAGAAGAAAATGCAGTACCTTCAGCCTGGCATGACTGAATAGCAATGATCTCTGCCAAGCCTGTAGCCAGTGGGAATTCAGTCCTAACTGTCCCGGTCCTCTCATCACAACTGACATCAGCACCAGAGAGCGAAAAGCTTTCTGCCACCTCTTTCTCAACCAAGCCAAAACTCTGAAAGCCAGGAGATCCAACCAATAAATTCCTTTAATATAGCTCCCTAACTTCAGAAGAGCACTCAATACATCCCCAGGAAAAAAAATAAAACAAAACAACCCAAACACTAACATTAACAATATGATGTGAATTTCAGTGCTTTTCTTGCTCTTCTGGATGTGAACTACCACATGGTTAATCTTGCACTAGTTACAGAGAAGCTGAAGAACCTAAAGTCTTTTTTACATGATCCACAACCTGGAAGTGGCTGGATGCACAATTTTTGTTCACCATTTTCTAAAGTCTGTCTTTCAACTACAGCTAAAAGAGAGTGAATGCACCCCACAATTTTTATAATGCAGCTTTATCCTTGGGATAGGATTCTCCCAAAGGAGACAAAAGAGCAATAGTTTGTTACCTTCTAATTTCACAAAGGAGAGATGTTTATCAAAAGATAAAACCTTAGTTGACTTAGCAGAATAATATCCTACTAAGCCTTATAATTGTAGGTTACCAGTGGGCATTCAGGAATGTCTTAGGCATTTCTGTCCCATGTTGTTTATTCATTGTAGTTCATGTGAAGTGAAACAAACTCACAACTATAGACCTGCCAGTCAGGTAATATGTTGCTTTATCAGTTTCAGAAATATTTTATTGGCAGCAGGACATTGGCATCTGAACACATTTCTATTCCACATGTAAAGTACAATCAATCTGCACATGTTCAGTAGGTCTCAGGTTCCATTCAACTATTGCTTTATGGTGTTCTCCATCCAGCTGAACATTAGGACTTACCTTTCTGGGACTCCCTGTGCTTATGGTAAGATTCTGTTATGTTCCTTACTACACCAGGTTTGTCTATGCTTGAAGAACATCTTTGCCGTTATTCCTCAGCAAGTGGGGAAAACCAAGCTGATACATTAGCTCACTTCTATAAAAGATTGCCAGGTCAGGGCTAAGGCAGAAAGTAGAAGAGTTAGTATTGTATTTACACTGGTCAATCTGACATCTCAAGCAAGGCATTTAAATTTAAATCAGGACCAAAAGAACAAAACACATAGCCATAAATGCTGTGAAAACCCTCCCTAAAAGCTAAACAGACACTTTAATACGCCTTATACATAAAGCCACATATGGCTACAGAGGACTGCATAAAATCTGAAATTTTTATCTAACCAGACCTAGATGGAGTTCCCTTTCATGTTGCATTCAGAGAGGCAAAGCAATTCATATCACCAGCAGGGATGATATTAATACAGAGCTGTAACAGGATCAAAGTGGGTTTAGTGCTGGCTGTAATACCATTTCACCACTCAGATAACACTACTCCCACTGAAGATTTTCAGATGTATTTTACTGTGCTTTTGACTGAGATTCCAGTGATAAAAGTGTACCCTGACGACCCTATCAAAGACTTTATAATGTTTTTGGCACTCATTACAATGGTACCTTTTCCTAGATTTACAACAGTGATGGTGTCTCTGAAGCCACATTCATACTAACTTTACAAAAACTCTCCAGCCTGGGTGCCATATCTATTCACAGGCCCGTTCTTGTGAATAATAAGGACTAAGTTAATTGTATTGTATTCACCCTTCATGATAACTTTAGTTGCTCTTGTGAACAGACCCATTCTAGGACACTTTGCATCACAATATTGGCAACACATACCATCTCATTTGTGAATTGATTTATTTCCACTTCTGCTATTTGTTATGTCTTTCCCAGCTTCTTTCCTGCTTGCTCCATTTATTTGTAAGCTTTCCCTTCCAGTTGAAGCACAAGTAATGTATGCTCTCCAGAATCAGCTGATCCAGAATTAGCAACTGGGAGATATTTGGAAATCTCACTGTAGAGGGACTGTCAGAGAAAATGCTCCTTCTCCAGTCCCTTGCAGAATGGGGACAGTTAGGTACAGCTTCTCATTTGGAGTCTTTGTATTGAATAAAGCCCTCAAAAACCTTGGGCTTTTTTTCCTCCAGTATTCTGGTGCCATACTAAATATGAACAATATTTACAATATAATTCATTATTCACTAGCTACTTTTGTTAAGGCATTGTTTCTGATTTAAGCCTGATCCACACACAAAGGAAACACTAGCACTGGCTTTGAACTTGCACAAAAATATACTTTGAAAGTTGTAGTGTAAGGGGAAATAGATCACTCTGATGCTTTAAAAACAACGAACACAAGCAGAATGCCAATTTCTAATGCGTTTGACTTATGGACAAGTTAATATGTTGGTATGGACTTGAAGGCTGGGACCTAAGGACCTAGTTTAATGCAGCATATGTAAACAAACTGTAATTATTCAGTAATACTTTCTGACTTTGTATGTAAGATGAGTACAGGCCCGGTAATCAAAAAACCTGTTACATTGCAATATATCATTGAGATCACTGCATTTGCTTTACTGATACAGTACAAAGGCCATTTTTCCAGCTTTTGGGACAGGAAATAACAGATTTCTCATGCGTTCTTCAAGAAATGGGGGTAAAACCTCATTTTAATAATGAACTCAATAGAACAACAGCTGAAAACCATTAGGCCATGGAAGTGTCAACTGTATACTATGCTAACTGATATAGCATAGTTTCCTTGGAAACTAGCAGTCAGGGAATACATCTCTCCTGCTCCTGTTTTTTTTACCTGGTCTGAAAGTTCCCTAGGACAAGAACCATTCTCTTGGTGTGACTAGAGCACTTTGGGCACAATGGGCACGTGACTACAAATGTAGTAACGAACATAAATAACAACAGCACTGCTGTCAATCAGGTAGGTGCACAGTGCATTATTTCCCTTTGGCAAAAGCAGAAAATATCTAATTCTATCTACGTTCTTAGGTCATATGAGGCTACCTGATCTTTTCTGTTTAGAATCTCCTCTATAGGATCACCTGCTCAGTAGTCCTAGGCTGCTAGTTTGGGTTTTTCTAAAACTCCAGTTCAAACAGGTAAGAATCACTTCAGGGCAGATTGTGCTTACCACTGATCCAGAACCGTGCTGTGATTAGGCTTTTCTTCCTTTTATAAAGGACTACCTGGCATCTCCATAGTATAATCTGAATTTCAGACACTGAGCTCACCTTGATGCTTGGAAGAGAACTAGCTGCTAGTCTCGAGTAAGCAGTCACATATTATACAGGTTCAAAAGGGGAAAGCTGAAGGTATAATGTGGTATTCGAAAGGTGAGGGATAGAATGTCTAAAACGGTCATTTACTTTGCTGTCCCTGCTGCTGATTAGAGACATGGCTTTGTTTAGCACTGAGTCTTAAGACAAATACCAGACTTCAACAGATATAACTACCCGTGTACTCTGTACTTAGAGAAGTAAGATAATAATTTTGAAATAAAGATGCTTTCAAGATGAAAATCAACTCTCACATAGGTTGTGTGGGAACAGTCAGATTTATACAAAAACTCGAACTTCTAGTGATTACCAGCAAATAATAATTATTAGATAACTTTGTAGCCTAAGTTGAAAATGGCAGTGGCAGTGCTTTTTGGCACAGTGTGAGGCTAATATCTATAATTAAGAAGAGCTTAACAAGCATTTGTAAAGTACTTAGTCTGACTGTTCTTATGAAAGTAAATGTATTGGGTTGCTTATTTGTTCCTGATTATTTATTTATTTACTTATTGCCCTATTTTAAAGGTTATGGAGTGTCTTTCCCTCCCTTTAACTTGTATGGAGTTTGAGAAATGGTTTACATTGTTTACCCACAACATTTACTTGAAGCAGCAGCAAAAGTAGGAAAATAAAAGTCTGTCTTCGCTTCTTCACATGGTTGTGAGGGGTTAAATTAATGGACAATGGCTCAATCCTTTTTGTCCTGAAACCAGCAAAAGTTTCAGCACTAGCTAGGAGCTGCTCCCAGCTGGGATCCCAGGTCATTTTTAATGCAGAGCATTGCTTCACTGTTTGGTAGGTGTTTGCTATGAAGATTCCTGACATTGATACACCTTAGCACACCTATTTTTAGATCAATACCATAAAAAAACTTTATCTAGGGGCAAAAGGAGCATGATCCTCACAAGGAGTGAGGCAAGGCATATTTGTGATATTTAACTACAGCATGTCCAGAAAGCAATTCCCTAGTCCTTATCTGTCTTTGTTAAAAATATATAAGGAAATCTGGCTCCTCACTTCAGAGTCTCTGAGTCTCACCTAAGCCTGTTACAGACCATATGCTGTGCGACATGGGACATCCACCAGCAGCTTGATCTTGTCATGGAGCTGGAAGTGCCTTCAAAAAAAGTCAAGTCCATGGGCACGGCAACTTAGCCAAGGAGGGCGATAAAAACATCTGTCATTTCATCTTGCCTGACCTCATACCTTTTCTAAAAGAGATGTTCGGTTCCTTAGCTCCTTGCTGTTATGTCCAACAACAGTATGTGTTAAAGCACGATATGTGTGAATACCTGTCAGTCTCACTTTCTAAAGAAAAAAGGGTCACTTGAGAGAATGTATAGTGCTTGGGGATGTACAACAGATGGAGAATAAGAACCAAAGAAGTGAAGGTTCATATCCGTGGAGGTACTTCAATGGTAAATATCTTCATTAATCTCACCCTACATGACTTTCCCAAGGTAACACAGGAAGTCTGTAGCAGAGGAAGAACCGAATTTTGATTTCCCATGTCCTGAATTATCATCCAGCCACTGAATTTTAATGATTTTTAAATGATCCTTAGATAGACTAGTTTCAAACTACTGACCCAAAAGTGAAAATTTCTTCATCCCATTACCATAGGGTTATCTCATTACTGGTCTGCAGAGCGATCCAGTATCTACAAAACCATTTAGGAAAAGCAAATTATCTGTGAATATTGCTGTACAATAAAAGCCTTCTTATCTGCACCTACAAAATTGCATAGTAAAATCTATGTACTGTAACCCGGTAGGAAGAAGTTTCTCTTGACCAATAAATATATTTCCTGCTGCAGATGATACAAGAAAGCTTTCTCATCAGAATGTTTCTTCCTTTGTTGCTGCAAAATTTATCTACGGAAATGAGAGAATCTGTAAACATATTCTGCTTTTGGAGAGTCCAAATAAAGGCTGAAACTTCCCTGAAACTGAAAAAAAAAAAAAAAGAAAAGTTAGAAGGAAGAGCAACATATAAGAGAATAAACAAAAAACAAGAATGTTCTTATTTAAGCATTTGTAGTTCAAAGTAAATTACCCTGACTTATTCATAGCACAGACAGATTGTAATGTTATAAAGCACTTGACTGTAATCAAAGGCCAACAGGATTAGCAGTTGTTTGTAATAATTTTATTTTACACTATGATAGTTATGACAAGTCTAGGATGTTTTTTACTCCAAGCATAAAATGAGATCTTATTACATTCTGCTACATACTGCAAACACAGAAGAAGAATACATTATGGATCTTGAAAAGTCCTAATAAAAATGTTCTTTATACTACGCAGCTTGGTTAAAAAAAAAAAAGG
>VZSZ01006159.1:57615-70645 GCA_013398815.1 Ibidorhyncha struthersii | reverse complement strand
GGTCTCACCAGTGCCGAGTACAGGGGGATGATCACTTCCCGAGTCCTGCTCCCCACGCTATTCCTGATACAGGCCAGGATGCCATTGGCCTTATTGGCCACCTGGGCACACTGCTGGCTCACATTCAGCCGGCTGTCCACCAACACCCCCAGGTCCTTCTCCACTGGGTAGCTTTCCATCCACTCCGCCCCAAGCCTGTAGTGCTGCGTGGGGTTGTTGTGACCCAAGTGCAGGACCGGCACTTGGCCTTGTTGAACCTCATACTGTTGGCCTCGGCCCATCAGTCCAGCCTGTCCAGATCCCTCTGTAGCACCGTCCTACCCTCAAGTAGATCAACACGCCCGCCTAGCTTACTGTCATCTGCAAACTTACTGAGGGTACACTCAATCCCCTCATCCAGGTCATTGATAAAGATATTAAAGAAAATTACTCACACAACCACATTTTTTTCAGGGTCAATTGGAGATGATTTTTTTTGCCATCCAAATAACACAGAGGGGCTCCAGCACATGTGAAAATCAAGCCAACACACTGGTGGGCAACCAGTTCTCTGCTGGTAGCCTGCTAATTACAAAATAGTTTCAGTAGAATACTGTAACTCTTAACAGTTAATTAGAACTTTATAATGTAGCTTTGATGGCACTACTTGAACTTAATTATGAGAGAGGCAACAGACTTGTCCCCACAGTAAAGAGGGTAAACACATCATTACAGAGGAAATCATATTAAGAAATAAAATAAATTTAATTTTCATGCAAGTAGTAAAATTAATACTAAAGGCAACAAAGGTCATACCAAATTAATAATATTTTTAAAAGGCATAACATCTAGTAAGATATCTGAAGTGTCCACAGCTGGAAATACACTAGTCCTAGAAAAAAAGCCCAAGCAGAACAAAAGAGGATTGTGTACCACCCAGCAGAATGTCAGGTTTTGTGTGAATTTGCACATCTGTGTGTATATGGGTAGGCGTGGGCACAGTAGGACATAGCAACATCCTGAGCCAGTGCTGAAGACTACGCCTCTCGAGCTTGCATGGGGAAGGTGGTCACAACATGTGCAACTCTTCCATCTCTGCAACTCTGACCATGGTCTTGCTGATTCCTCAGGGGAAACCGGATCCAGTTATGCGGGTTGTGTTGAATTGTTCAAGACAACTGTGACTACACAACATTTCTCAGAAGCCTAAGCACTTAGTGAGGACATAGTTATTTGGACCAGGTTTTCCTAACTCTGAGGAAGAAATCTGGAAATGTGAAAGGCAGTTGCTTGTTTCTGAAAGGAGAAAGATCTCAGCCCCAAAGTAAACAGAACAGAGATTTGAACCAGGTCTCCAAGGCAGCGTCTTGGCCTTGAACTGGCAGGTTTGAGTGCTGAAAAACAGACATTTAGGTTTTGACTAGTGCAGGAGGAAGAAAAATAAAAATAGAAAGATGCCTGGAACAGACTTCTGATGATAAACCGAGCATTTTTTAAAGCCGATTCTCTCTCGTTCTGTTTTCAGAGCTAATGGATTTACCGGTCCTTTTATGGTAGTAAAAGTCAGGATTTAATTCACCTTCAGTGCACACAAACCATGCCAAAAAAATACCAGTATAACCATGCCTCTGGGTAAGGTGTCAAATATGCCTTTTCCTTCTCTGGTTAATGGCTTCCAGGGAAACTACAACAAGCAGAGTTAATGAATTACAAATCTAATTTTTCTTTGATACAGATCTCCTGCTTGACCCTTTTCTGCTTCATTGTTGGCATTTTAAGGAGTGTTTTCATATTGTGTTTATTAAATACATGCACAACTTTAAAAGACAGAACAGTCAACATCCACTAAAAGCAGTTCTGCAGTTGTGCCAGGCTGGGGTTACCTTTGCATGTACTGTTGGTTGCCTATAGGCAGACCCATCTTCTAACATACATTTTAATATCTCCAGTGATCCACACCATTTTCCAAGAGAGTTTCCAATTATAGCAAGCACTTTTGGCATAACTTGTATATAGGCCTGTTTGGGCTGTAGAGGCATTACTTTGTCAAGAGATGTACTCGAGTATAAGAAAGCATGTTGGAACTGGTGGTAGCATCACTACAAAGGTTATTCCTGGAGAAGAGTTTCCTGCAGCATTATACAAATTGTACACGTAAACCATGTTTCCTTGGTGGTTATGCTTTACGGCATCAACTTGATCTACTTGAAAGAGGGCAACATGCCATTCAAACAAATGCCTGCAAGTGTGAGTAGCCAAGAGATCATGGGCAAGTAGATGCGCCGTAAGAAGTTAGATGTAAAATTTGCGTCCATTAATATCTCAGCAGCTGAACATCCTGATATTTGTGGTCTTTAATTAAAAGATGGCCTCCCCACAAGTATTTAAGATGGGATGCATAATTTAAAAAAAAACAAGTAACCTTCTCCATGTTCATTTGAGGAAAAGTTTATCAACTTCAGTCAGGAAGAGCAAGTTGAACACAGGCTCCTATTCCAACATCTATGTGCTTTCTAACCAAATCAAACCACTGTATATTCTTTTCAGTTAAGCTGAGCAGGGTCCAGAACACCTAACCAGGTTTTGTGGCTCAGCACGTGAAGAAAAAGTTGGCAAGGTTTGTTTAGATTGGCTGACTGATTTTAGATCTTAGCTGATTGTTGGCACTAAAATTAAGCAGTGTCAACATTAATTAAGGTATGACAGAGAACATTTCCAGTCTTGCTAGTCAAGAGTCTTGGACCCAAACTAGCAGCAAAGTACACCACGGCCAGAAGCACTGAATCCTGACCCTACTAAAACAATATGACACTTTGATCCTTTCAGTGAGCACTGAATTTCTCAGCTGAGTTCAGGTATTTTAAGATTATGTTTGAATCTGGAATTTCCCATATTCACAGCCATTCAGGAGCAGCTGAGCAAAGTAGAGATCACTTTTTAGAAAGAGACCTTTCCCTCCCTGGTTGATGAGACAGCTTTTTTCAGTGGCAGTATGACAGTGAAGAGCCTTGGACAGAAGGTCACTCTGATCAGGTTGACAACTGGTAATGTAAAACAAGTAATAATACAGAAAGCTGTAAATATTGCATTAGGTTCAACTATAGCTGCCTTCACATAAGGGTTACAACCCTGATTTTACCCTCCATTTCAAGTAGAAAAATGGAAAATATCAGTGCATACTGAGCAGCCAGGCTTCTACATTGACGTCATACATCTGATCTATTTGCACACTTTGCAGACAAACCTGCACTCACATATTTTTGCAGACAAATATGTGCTCATTATGCTCCAATACTGTTAGGCCCCAAAAATACCGTGTTTACTGTAATGCAGAAAACACCATACCAGGCCAAAGAAGCGGCATGGCTCTCAAACTGGTTTTCGTTCCTGTTAGTTGGCTTTGAATGTAAGCATAGAGAGAGCAAGAAAGATTGCAGATTCCAGGGAGGGAGACTGCCAGCAGCTCACAGCAAGCATGGCTAGTAGGCACACCTTCATTTTTGAAACTGACCTTAAGCCAATGGGGCAAGCACTGGCCTTCCACACCATGTACACTCCTGTGATTACCAGTTAGTCTCTTCACTGCATTCAGAGTCTCCCTTCACAACTAAAAGCATTTGAGTTTCCAGGACATTCAAGGAGACAAACTGAAAATTCGGCTAAACATCCTCTTTTCCAAACAGACTCAGGTTCCTCCACCCCTAATTCAAAGGGAAGCAAGCAGACAGTGACAAGAACAGTATGCACTCTGCACACTTCTCTTAAGGCAATTATAATGTCAAGAAGGGACAAAGCAAATGAATGAATCTCAGGAAAGAGGATTCAGAAGGAGATTAATGGTAGGTAGTTAGCTACCTACACTCTGTGCTATATTATGCTGGCCTTTTTTCATGTTTTCAGTGTGTTTTTTTCTGCAGATGAGGCTCAGGCAGTACCTTAAGGATGAGGGAAGTTAAAATTTCTGTCCCTGCTGCTGGAACCCTTTTCATTGCAGTTCCCTCTACTCGGTTTACATTTCAGGAAATTTCTCTGAATATTTGAGAAATACTTCACAGCCTCACAGGATCTGGAGGAAGGGCTCAAGGATTCAAAATTCACACACACTCAGGCTGACACACATCTGTGCACTCACATATCCCAGTCATGCAAGAGGAGAATGTGATTCCTTCAGCTGCTTCCTACAGCTCTATTTTTGTATCATCAGGTCCTTCATTCTAATCCTCCAGTGTAAATACAACTTTCAGCCATTCCAGTGGCATCATATTCATGTGGAGCAGAATAGTTAGCGCTAAATGGGTCGTGTTCCCTTCAAAAAGAAAGGAAGAGGAGGTTTGTTCTTTGCTTATCTCTCGGTCAAGTCCTCGTTTAACAGTCTTGCATGAAGAGGTGATTCTCCAGATCCACCGTCCTCAACAGCACTGACAGCAGATTATAATTTTTGACTGTTGGTTCATTGCTATGTTGCCACGTTGGGGTGGGGGTGGACTCTACCAGGCTTCTGTATGTCAGACAGAGTGCACAGAAATGGCCCCTACACACAGAAGAGCTCTTCTGCAGATGTGATGTTCTGCCCTAGCCTACTGCTGCTCCGTATGCATTATGATATACCCACAAAATGTCCAGGGTTCTCTGTGTTCGTCAGACCAAACTGGACTCTTAAAGGGATTCGCACATATGCACTGATTCTAGTCTATCAGTCATATATGTGTACATTCAGCAGGTACAGTGATGGGAATATATGGAGCCTATTGCTTTCAAATCAGGTAGCTGGGACTGGTCTTTAAAATCTGAAACCACTAAAGCTACAACAGTAGTATACCAAATCTGAGATAACAGGAAAAAGGTGCTCTTGGGAGAGCTGTTTGTGGGAACAACTGCTTGAGGAAACACGTAGTATAACACTTCCAAGTTCTGCCAACCCCAGTTTTATAATCCAGTGTGCATTTTTGTACTACATCCTTTCTGCTGCTGTCTTGTCTTATGCTTGGCTTGCAAACTCTTCACTACAGAATTTTTTCTTTTTGTTCTGAGTCATCATAACACCTAACACAATGAGTACAGATGTTTACTAGGCTGGTAAGACACTATTTGTAGTAACACTAAGTGACAATTTGTTCTTAGGTCTAATACACGCTGACCCTCAAAACAAAGTGCATCCCTATGTGTTTCTTCAGTTCCCCACTGATTTATAGCAGCATAAAGCTAAAGTCAGATTGAAAACACTGGACCCATTTATATCACCTCAGGAAATGAGACTTAAGGCCATGCTTCGTACATCTCCCACTGCTGTCTGACTTGGCCTTTTAGTGTGTTGTGTAAGATTTTTATTCCCATATCTCTGTTGTGGTTACATCTGAAACACTTTTTTCCCTCCATTATATGCATTTGTCAGCTCTACCTCTCATACTACAATGCAGCTGAGAGGATATTCACTACCATGCAGGGGAGCAGGAAAAAGATCTGTGTATCTTTTAAATCACCACAACAGGCCTTAATTAGGTCACTATTACATTGAGGGAATACTCATCTTTAACTCTGATTGACTGTAATGGAGGGTAAGGCCACTTAGCACTAATTTGAAGTACTCAATAAATGGAAGGACTACAGTCTTCATCTTACTGCAGGAGTCAAGGAGAGCTTATGTCATTAAATACAGTGGGAGCTGAACCAAACTCCAAACAACCCCTCCGAGGTCATTCTAGAACTGGAAATCACATCTTTCTCACCTCCACCTCAAACCGTAACCAACTTCAAAAAAAGCAAGTTTGCAATTCAGTGAAAAGAACCCTACGTAAGTGAATTTAAATCAAAGGATTGTAACAACTGAAACGTATGGGGATAAAGTGGGTCAAAACACAGCCCAGATAACACAGCTTGTGTTCACACTATCCAGAGGATTTCAACAAAATATTTGCTTTTTGGAAGCACACAGTTGCTAATATTTGAGTGGGTGTGACAGTAAGCATGAACAGCATTTTTTAAATCATTACATGCTGCTTCAGAAACTAATACTTTCTACTCAGTTGAGGGTCATAATTTATTACAAAAGAGGTGAGTGCTTTTCTTATTCCAAAATGTTACATTCTATTACATTTTTAAAAGAAATAAAGGTAAGAGATTACCCTACAGGTATGCCCTAGTCTCCAAAGAAGAATGTCATGCCAACTCACTCTTCCTGGTGTTATTAGGTTAAGAGACAGCTTCTAGGTGAATGGCATCCACCTATAATGATTGCATTAAGGCAGAACTCATTAATTAAAAATGAGGTCTGTTTTTATTTACTTCTGGTGTTAGTTGAATAACCTGTGGCATTCATTTAACAAGAAAAAAAGGTATTTCTTGCCTCTTCTAGTAAAAGCAGAAAAAATGTAGATGCCATATTCTTATATAAGGATAAATAAGAATAGCTCCAGTGGTATCCAACAGAGTATAACTACTTCTAACTAAGAACAATATGCATCAAAACACAGAATAGCCTTGTATGATCACAGAGTTTCTACTTGCTGCACTGAAAAACTCAAGCAGTATTTTTTCTGTGTAAAACATAACTAATTTTCAACTTGTGATGTTGGAAAAGACTTCCCTTAGACTGTTATTTTTAAAGGCAGGGACCAATTTGCAGATTTGCACAAGTATTTAGAATTTCAGTTCTATGAGAGAGAGGGTTTTTAAATTTTGCTTTTGGTTTTCTTCAATAAATATTAGTAAATTAAACACATTTTCAAACTCATTTTAAACTATACCAGCACGTATTTTGTCCCACAGAGATTCTGACTTAAAAATCTCTATTGGGGTTCTAGAGATAAATAGTGCTTCTAGCCAAATTCAAAGCCAATTTCATGTCTAGTTAGTTTCCCTGAAGGAAAGAAGTGCATTTGGTAGAATTGGCAGGTCAGATTCCACTCTTGTTGATGTCAACTCAGAGTAATGCAATGAAACCAATGGCGTTTTTTAAATTGATAACAGCATGCATGGAATCAATGTATAGCTCAAAGAGTTTTACTGCTACTCTTTAAGCAAGACTAAGTACAAATATAAAACCAGATTAAAAATCTCTCTATATTCTATATTCAGACTCTATATTCTGACCCAATTAAATAAACTATGTGTATAGAGGAAATAAGTTATGCTTATAGGGGAAAGCACACATCCACAATACAAGTTCTGCACCCTCTATCCTACAGAAGTTTTGTAATTTTGGTTTGATCCCTATGGCTTAACCTTACCTGCCATTTTAAACACAGACTTTGTAACAGCCTCGTTTTTCCGTGAACAACGGGTTTATTACTAAATCTGCTCACCACCAACTTACTTCATTTTACAGCACACTGCTGCCAAGCTGCCTCCTCCAGTAACATTCAGCTTAAGTATGAACAGATATAATTGATATTGCAATGAGATGCATAAATTAAACAGAGGGTTTTGTTTCCTAATACTTCAGTCATTGAGTCACTAACATTATCAGTTGAAAAAAACACCCTTAAAACAATTGCAGTCTTCTGCAAAAGATCCATTAGCAGGGACCATTAACATAATTCCACTATTTGACATACCAATATCATCTATGTTAAGCGGATTATTTTATAAATACGCACATAGGTAGGAAGGCAGGTAGATAGGTAGGTATATAGATAGATTGATAGATAGGTAGATAAATATATATATTCATTCAGCATTTCCATTTCGCAACAGATCAGCTGGGAATTGTCTGTATTTAAGTTTTATGCATCTCGTAGTTACTCACGTAGAGAAATTAATGTAAATGAAAATAAATTGCTTATTATACCCAGTAGAAAAAGCACCTCAGATTGTATATCTCATCTAATTCACTACTCCAGGCAAAGTGCAACATTAGTGTTCAAATCTGACAGACACTTTGGTGAGGGCATATGAGTTTTTCACTTTGATCCCTCACAACTCATGTCCTCTGATTATTTTTTAAGTAGAACACCATTACCTTAGAGGGTTTCAGAGGAAACTGTTTTAAGAAACCACATGCTACTTTGCAGTATTCAAGACATCATTTTCTGCTAGCTTTCAGTCAGGACCATAGCATCTTTCCTTTCTCTGCTGTTTTAGTTTGTTGAAAGGCTGCCACTGCTGAGAGGGAAGGTAACTATAGTTGTTCACTAGATGAGAAAATGAAGTTTTCTAACCTTGAAATTGGGATGCAGCCGAAATGGACCTGACTTTTACGTTCTCTCTTTTTTTTAAACCACTGGTGCTTTCCTGTCTAAAAGGACAAGTTCAATTTCCCTTCAATTCAGCCCTGTTAGCATGGCCCTGAGCAGAATTAATAAATCCACCTATAATTTATTAAAGTCTTTCACAGTTCTCCGCTCAAGCAGCTCACATGGCAAGTACTTTTAAAAAATGATTCTGTCACCTGAAATGAGAGGATACAAATAATGGACAAAACAGGATCAGAGTGACTGCGTTTAATGACTAAACTCTCAGGAAGCTTTATGGCAGGCTTCACAAATACCCTCATGTATCACCACAGCTGAAATAAAGCACTAATTCACATGTGACTGCTGATCCTCACCTTAATTAGTAACATCTTTAAATCAGAAAAGTTTTGTGAAACAAGGGGTCTACACCTTGCTGAATTACAGGGCATCACTCTTGAGAGAAATCCATGAATCACTATGAACCCAAATCTCTTACAGGGGTCAGAAAAGGAGTAGAACCACAAACAATATCATGTTACTACCTAAGGCTGTATCACAAGACTATTATGGAAAATATTCACGGGCCACACATATTTCTGTGGCACTTTGGACTAGCAATGATCTCCTCCTTGGAATTAGTCTCCTGTTAATATAAGGAGTAGGAATGTGGCCTCCAGCTTATTTGGCTTACACTGCCAAGAAAAAAAAAAAAAAAGAGTCAGGATGGAGTGAATGAAAAGTTAAGATAAATGCGTAGTAAAGTACCATGACATATGATACTCATTCAGGGTCAGACATTTTTCCTATGCAGTAGCATTAAAAGCATGAAAGGAAGCACTAAAAGAAGGGAGAAGGCTTTTGGAGAGGTACCCAAATCAGAAATGAGCGGAATTACTTTGTATTCCAGCTAATTCACAGTGATGGTAAGGTTAATTCATTGCTTCTTCAGTGGCTGTATTTCTCATTCTGCATAATTCTGCTACCTTTGTGCTACACGCTGTAAGAAACAAAAAACAAAAGGAAGATCTTGCTGCAGAGAAACAGGTGTTGCACTGGTTGTTTGAAAAGGGGCAATACTCCTGTGGATGAAGCATAGGGGGGTGTATTGTGCCTGCTAGAAGCATCTTCTGACAGATTCAGGAGTAAGAAGATAAAACCCCAAATCACTTTTCAAATACTCACTCTGTTTAACTGATCTTACTTTAAGTTCTGCACTATAGAAAATTGGAATAAATCAAATCAATATATAAGAAAATTATAGTCGTGCTTATTGTGTCCCTGCAACAAAAATGAGTTGAAAACACACCTCAGGGTTGAACTGGCTTGAATTGGCTTTCAAAAGAGTGAAACATGTCCACCAGTCCTACAACAAAAAAACAGAACATAAGTGATAAATAGTGAACTTTTAAGATTTCATCTTAAATAACTGAATGAAATGACAGCTACATCATGTCAATCATGTTTTCTTACACTACTCAGAGTGAAATGTAAAATCAGCTCAAACTTCAGAGTCTCCCTGAAACCTCCAGTTAAAATAAATACAAGCTTCTTGCGTCTAGTTAAAAATAGATGCTGTTTTGAACCTGTTCATTAAAGCTATTTATTTGCATATGTGCTTGATCTCTATTTATCATGGAAATTTCAGGAATAGGTATATATATTCCTTTTTAGAACATTTTTTCTGTTAAGAAATTACCCTCAGTTCCAAAAGAAATTTTACTATTATTATTTTTGGAGTTTTTTAGACTATTAGGATTTGGGGAGTTCTGCTGTACATGACTTCTTTTAATTAAAAACATTATCAAGATTCGATCATGCACTTCTTTTTATAGGCGAGTAATGGATGATGTCAAAAATCACAGAATGGCTGAGGTTGGAGACACCTCTGTAGATCTTCTAGTCCAACTCTCCCAGGTCAGAGAAGGGTCAGCTAAAGCAGGTCATCCAGGTTTTTAATATCTCCAGGGATGGACCCTCCACAGCGTCTCTGGGAAACCTGCTCCAGTCTTTGACTACTCTCATCGTAAAAATATTCAGTCTTGAATTTAAATGTACTGTCCTGTATTTCCACCTCTGTCCATTGTCTCTTTTCCTGTCATTGAGCATCACTGAGAAGAGTTTGGCTCCATCTTTTTGCTCCTCCATCAGATATATTTATACAATGGATAATATCCCCCTGAGCCTTCACTTCTGAACAGTCACAGCTCTCTCAGTCTCTCCTTGTTTTAGACATGCTTCTGTTCCTTCATCATCTTTCTGGCCCTCCTCTGGAGTCACACCAGTATGCCTGGTCTCTTGCACACTGAGGAGCCCAGAAATGGACCTAGCACTCCAGAGAAGAGGGGAAGGATCATCTTCCTTGACCTGCTGGCATCAGTCCTCCAAATGCAGCCCTGGATGTTGTTGGCCACCTTTGTCACAAGGGCATACTGCTGGCTCATTGTTAACTTAGTGTCCACCATGACCCTACCAGGGCGCAGGAAGATTTGATGCATTGTTCTTAATTTTATTCACCTACTCCTCTCTGTTAAAACCACTTTCTCCCCTCCTCATTGTACTTTGAAAAAGATACTGAGAACAAAAAAAGTTAGGAGTTCTAAAAGGAAGAATTTTTATGAAATAAAGGGGTTTTTGTGAATGTTGGCTGATGCAATTAACCCCTTCACTGTCTCCACGGACAAGACTTTAGACATCGTTTTCTTCACCTGTTACCTTACTTATTACTGCAGGTCTTCAAGATTAACTAAATTACCTTCACCTCTCTAATCATTCTTGCAAAGTGTTGAAAGGAACAGCTGGGAGAAGGCAGATACACAGAGGCAATGTGAAAGCCAAAATAAGTATGTTCACAGTTTCTATAAAGTATGTGAATATTTTTTTCCCATAAGCACATTCTTTTTTACTGTGACATCACAATATACATCTTGAATTAGGGATACAGAAATACTCTAGCACTTCTAAATTTTGAACATCGTCTGAGGCTCAGTTCACAACAGAAAATTAAAGAAACCTAGGTTTATAATCCTGCAACATGGGGTTTGGATTTGGCTCAGCATTCTTTTTTAGAGAAAAACTAGGAAATTATTTTGTAATTTTATTCCAATGTCCCTAGAGTTTGGAAGAAAGAGAACTGAAAGTTGAGATATAGGGCTTTGACTTTGACCTGTGTCTTCTCTCTTTTTGCATCTTGCTGTATGCTACATCATCCCCAATAGGGTTTGCAGGTTTATAAACCCAAGTACTAATTTATGTTATTCTTTGCTGCATGCTCAGCTGTGCCTGTCAGCCTATTAAGAAATTAATAGGGTCTCAGTATCTGTCATTGCTAATTTTAAACAGGAACAAGGACATGCCAAGCCATAATATTGATGCATTTGAAAATATGTTAATTGTCTTTCTCATTATTCAGCCTACTTAGCTACTTTCCAATCCTACTTTCCTAAATAAAAGTCATGAGAGATATTTTAATATTTTTAACACCACATCTGAGTTCCTCTGAAATGCCAGAGTTTTCCTACTAATTGAAAAATAGGTTTCATGAGAGTTTTTGTAGAGAAATCATCAGACACAGAAGTTAATATACATTTGGTACACAATATCGACTGCATTTCAATCTCAGTTACTAATGAAAATTAGCTATCTGAACTCAGCAGAAGTGCTAACTATCTTTCAGTACCAGCAGTTCTCAACCTGTGTTCAGAACAGCTGCGAACTGTTCAGTCACACTTCTGTTGCAAAATATCTGTTGTAGTTGTAAAATAGGAAGTAAGCAAGGGGGTATGTTTTTCTCCCCAGCAAGCCTGAGTGATTCCTACTAATGCTAATACAGGCATATCTGTGCAATAATGACTCTATATTTCCCTTAGACTGCAAATTGACAGCCTTACTGCATATCAGTGTGTATAAGGAAGGATAATAAATATTAACTGTGATTTAATGCATCATTTTCCAGTTTTTCTATGGAAACCTGGAATAATGGTGAGTCCTACTCTATTTTACCTTTGGGGAAGACACTGAGTGGGGTTTTTTCAGATGTGTATCGACTAATAGCTCTTTTAACATTTAGCTCTCAGGTTCCCCCTTCTGATATTTCATTCGTGGGCTGCAATATCTTTCGGACTGCCTGAGATCTTATCTACACACATTAAAAAAAAAGTTCCCTTTCAAGTGCTGAAGAGAGATGGCCGCCTTTCAAGTAATAAATCAGGAAATGTCTCCCTGATAGTGAATGCGAGCAAGAGAGTGGCAAAACAGTGTGTGTGCGTGCGTGCATAAGCGTGCAAAAGCTGGCCATTTTCACCACTTGTACTCTCTAAAATGAGTGAAAATAATCTTATGAGCTACAACTACTTTGTCCTCACCAAGTTTCTGTGCCTCACTGTTGGGGATGGAGTGAAGCACTTCACTCATAAGGGAGAAATAGCAATATATTTTTTTATACAAAACAACATGGATGAAAAGAAGGTTATCAGAAGTAGTCAACATGGATTCACTAAGGGGTAGTCGTGTCTGACTAATCTGATAGCATTCTATGATGAGGTCGCTAGATGGGTGGATGAGGGGAGGGCAGTGCATGTTGTCTACCTTGACTTTGGCAAGGCTTTCGACACTGTCTCCCACATCATCCTCACTGGCAAGCTTAGGAAGTGTGGGATAGATGGATGGACAGTGGGGTGGATTGAGAACTGGCTAGCAGATAGAGCTCAGAGGGTTGTGGTTAGTGGTACAGAGTCTAGTTGGAGGTCAGTAACAAGTGGTGTCCCTCAAGGGTCAGTACTGGGTCCAGTCCTGTTCAATATATTCATCGATGATCTGGACGAAGGGATAGAGTGTACCATCAGCAAGTTTGCTGATGACACTAAACTGGGAGGAGTGGCTGA